>JAEIIG010016582.1:0-21155 GCA_018904695.1 Drosophila parvula
CATTTTTTTAAGAGATCATCATCTCTGCTTTATCCATCAACCTAAATATGTACATATATAGATCCCTTCGTAGGTTACCCTTATCTTTTTTTTTAGGAATTCCCTAGTATATCCTGTAACCTAAAGACCCTCTCCAAAAGCAGTGTATTCACTCCTAACTACTCCAAGTGTCTGTCGCTGAGAAGGCGCAAGCCCCGGCACAAGCTGGGAAGTCTCGAAGTCGCAGCTGAGTCTGCCATAGTCGCTCTTGGATTCAGATTCGGATTCGTATTCGGATTCGCAGTTGAAGTTTGAGTTGGAGTCGGTGTCCGCGTCCGTGTGTTGCCAAGTCAGTCGCTTTCAATTTAGCAAACGTGCAGTTCAAAGCCTAGACACTGATTGGGGGCAACAGTGCGCGGGTGATGGCGGGGAGGGGTTTTAGCCAAGATTAATAGCGACCAAAGGCAAGAGAGCCAGCCGAGTGGCTGTAGTCGAGGCTAGAGATCTCTTGGGCGCAAGAGCGTGCGGTGCACACGCGATTGGCACGAGTTTCGGCCACAAATAAAATACAAAAAAAAAAATCAAGAAAAATACGTAGCAAAACCGGGTTTGTAGCTGAAAGGCTGGCCTAACTAGTTGTGGCAGCTAACTCCGATTGTTGTGCAGTGTGGGAACCTGCGAACCCGGCAAGGACTTGCTGCTCGAATCAGGTCACGGCCTCATTAGATCCCCATCCACAGGCCGAGACACCATCCCAGGCCCATGCCCAAGACCGGAGCCCGTTCCCAGTTCCCAGTTGCCTGTTGCCTGTTGCCAGCGAGCGTGTGAACCACAACATGTCATAATCCCCTTGGCGGGACTAGTCCCTGTTCCCTCTTAAAATGAACTTATCAGCGCCGGTCGCTGCGAGCCTTGATTATAAATGACAACAAGCAGGCCAACAACAAGTAGCAATAACAGCTGCTTGCCCCGAAACAAAATCACTTCGCTGGGGAAACAGAAACAGAAACCGAAGCAGAAACAACAATAATAGTGCCCGAAAAAGCCGAAAACCCAAGTGAAATTCTTATAAGCCCTTTCCCACACTCGAAGACATCGACAGCAGCAGCGACGCCTGCGCCTTTTGCCTCTGCCTCTGCCACTGCCTGTGCCTTTGCTGCTTTTTGTCTTCCAATTCCCCAGGACGGAAATGCGCAGCGTCTTAGTCCCACGCTCGCAGAAGGGAACAGGTGCTGCCAAGGGCCCCTTCGTGACTACGGCCCTGTGGTGCACTGTGCACCCCACCCCACCCCCTAAACCGGAGTCCCTTGAGCAGCGAACAGCGAACAGCGAACCCTGAAACCCAGGCCGGACAACAACCCATGGACGAGTACTACTGGGCTCCGGCTACGGGGCTCTGGGTACCGTGTGAATGTGAAAACAAAGTCAGTCGTGCATAAATGAGGAACAGGCGATGTGCACAGTGGTGCACAGTTGGGGTTTCTGGGTGCTGAGATTTATGGGATTTATGGGAATCTTTAATGCATAGTTTTTTATATATGTAAATTATGGAGTAGATATTTTTTAAGACATAGATTCCCATTTATTTATATACATTATATATATATTATATTATAAAAATAATATCAATACTGCCGTGCTCGATATCTGGTTACTTTTATTTAACTTTTTCCTAATATATTTATGTAAATTAAACAACTAATACTAATAATAAACCTAATATTTTTAATAAGTTAATTTCCCAATTGTACCGTTCCAAGAACCATATTCAGTTAGTTTAATAATTATGCAGACATTCTGCTAGCTTGCAGATACACTAAATAACGTCAGTGCATGTTCCGTGGTGCAGCATTTCGTGCGGTTGTTCTTGAGTAACTGGGCTTTTTGAGAGTGCTATGTGCTAGAAGCCTTTATTATAAATGCTAGACATTATTTCAGTTTCAAAGCTATTCCTAACCAAATTGAAAACATAGATATTCATATTTAAATATTAAATTGGCACTAAAAGTCAATATGTTATTGTTATCCGGCTCGCAGGACCAAAACATCAAGCCTTTTTGTACTTTAAAATATAAATTCGTGGCAATTAATTACATTATACCTTATATCAGTTTCCTATTACGTACCCCAGACCTTCCACAATTGGAACTCAATTCGATTTGAATTATTTCCCTGCTATTCCAGCTATATGTGACCCACAGTGCAGTCGCGTCGTCTTCATCTTCGTCGTCTTCTACCTGCAGCCAAAACTCATCAAGCGGCCCTTGTCGATTGTACGTGCATGGGAAAAGTACACACACCAGAAACAAGATGAAGCGGGGGGGAGCTTGTGGATTCCTGTTGGAATTTATTTGGGAAATACGCGCACATAAAAAGGTTCACCTCTCACCCCCGGCCAAGGCTCTGGTCCGGTGTGCGGTGTGTGTGAGAGTGCACTCAAATTTCGTACGGTGCTTGCTTGTTGCTGTTGCTTGTTGCTTGTTGCTGTTGCTGTTGCTGTTACTACCGCCAGCTCGTGAGATCAGCCGGCGTACGATTTCACTCTTGACTGGCCAGCGGCAGCGCAGCGACAGCGGCTCATATATAAATATGAGCGACGCCGGCGCAGCAGCATCAGTTATCGAGCAGGTCTCGCGAGGTGCGCACACGCAACGCTCGCTGCACTCGTACAAACTTTCTCTAGCCACCGCCATGTATCTGGATACGAAAAATCTGACGGCCAACAGTGTCAGCACCAGCCCAGTGGCCGCTACAACCATGACACCTACAAAACGCATGCGCAAAGTTTGGCTGCCGCTGCGACGCCTGCTGGCAGTGGGTGGCAAAGCTCGACCCGCCCAGCTGACCTTGGCCCATCCCAACAACGTGGATCTCAATAATACACAGCTACAGCAGCCACAGTTGGAATTAGTGATCACAGAAGATAGCAAAGCAGCTCCCGAGGAGACCATGCTAAAGTATGGCCTAGAACTGAGACAAACGCCCCTGGAGGAGGTGGAGGATGTGGGCTTAACCCAACCGCCCAACACGCCCACCCTGATAAGCAGTGTGTACGTGGAGAAGGTCAGTGCCCGGAGCTGCGGGGCCTGCCAGCATGGACGCAACTGCCAGCACACACATCACAGTGGCAGCAGTAGCAGCAACAGCAGAAGCAGCAGCAGCATCAACATCAACAGCAGCAACATCCATGGCAGCAACATCAACAGCAGCAGCAACATCCATGGCAGCCACACCTCCCAGCAGTTGCCCAGTTCTGTGTGGGATCTTCAGTTGCCGCTGCAGTACATCAGCACGGATAACGGCACCTTCTTCTGGGCCAACTCCCAAGAGCGCGTGGACGACGATCTGCTGCATGCCCTGCTCTGTCAGAGCTTCAGCCAGCTGCCAGGAACGCTCTGCTGAGGAGCAGTGACTGACCCCCACCCACAACACCCCACTGAACTCACTGAACAGATCTCAATTGTAATGGGGGTAATACCCCCAAATATTTCAACTATTTATTCCCCTGCGCAATATAATTACTTTGTTAATGTGATACTAATTTGCATGTAAAATAAAATATAAATACGGATTTTGTACCATTCAAATGGAAAGAAAATGAAAAGGAATTGTTTATATATGGAAAGGGATCTATAAAGAGAAGGGGACTATTATTGGTTTAGGGAGAAAAGAATTTGGTAAAGTTTCAGGTATAATATAGTATCTCAAGGGGAGTTAAGAAAACGGAAGCATCTTATTCTTATTATATTATATTTCGGAATGTATACCGATTTATTTTGATAAATATCATATGGAATAGCTAAATAAACTTGATAAGAATCCCTACTATGCTTTCCCTTTATAAGATATCACTTCCTCTTAGCTTAATTATCATAAGAGCCAACATTGTTGTGTCATTCAGTTTGAGCCTAATCAAGGAATCTCTCGTTAGAGCTTGTCATCCAACAAAATGCTTTTCCATCATCGTTAGAGTGTTCTGGGTTTGGCCTGAGAGAAAAACTTGATCAAGAACACTATGCCGCCTTATCATCATTGGGGATCGTGGCGACGAAGAACTCGATCTCTGTGAACACTTGTATAACGGAAGAGCGAAGATCAGAGCAAAGGATAACGGAAGCAGTGTTATGAGTGGAACCTAATGAGGCTTGACAGATGAACGGCCCGAGAAGATACTGGCTTGGTAGACCGATAAAAAGGAGATGTGATGCAAACTGGTGTCATCTTCCATAAGGATGTCACATCGATGCTGACAGGCCATACATAAAAAAAGTTAAGGGTGATGGCAAGGGTTAATAACTCCAAGGCGTATATCCTGTGTTGACGCATGGCTTAAGTCAATTAGTTGTGAAGTATTTTTATAATTTACAGACTTTTTTAGCTAAGAGCAAGTCACAGTACAAATATGTAGAATATGTCTAGACTATAACCTATAATCTCTGCTAATCTTATCGAACCAACTTATTTAGCTTTCGCTTTTCTTTCTTTCCCAATGTCATAGTGCAAGCCAAGTGTAACTGCCATGTTAACCAAAAGAAATAAACCCAAGAAACTGACAATTGGCCGTGCCATAAAATCGTTTCACTTTCGCAACTCCCTCCCACTGCGACACCGTCATTAACAAGTCGTTTACTCGTGTCTCATAAATTCGTTAAGATATATTTCCTTTGCAGACAATAGCCTGACTATTCCGAACAAAAGAAGGGATCAGTATTGTATTCCGTTTAGCATTTCTGGTCGCGCAGTAGACGGAACGTCTCAGCGGGCTGGGCGCCGGAGACCTGAAGGGCGCAGTTGAAGGTCTCCAGCAGGCAGGAGTTGGCCAACTCGGCACGGTACTTGCCATTGGTAATGCACACCGGCTGGTAAATCATCGAGCAGGGCTTGAAGCACTCCTGCACCTCCAGCTTGAAGCTGCCCAGCTTCTCATGGAGATTCTCCACGAATTCGGAACTGCACCAGGCGGCATCGGTGGCGGCATAGGCTGTAGGTAGATGGTTAACCATTAATTGGGGAGTCCTTGGTTAAGTTTTATGCGATATTACTCACCCTGGAGGTTGGTCCTCTCACGACGACAGTTGTGGGACAGCAGGTTGCAGTCGCTGGCAAACTCCTTGAAGTTCACGCCATCGGTGGCACAAACGGGTTTGTAGATGGAGGCACAGAACTTGGGACAATCTGTCTCGTTCGTGGACACTGTGTTGCCGGAAACGGTGGCCACCAGCACCAGGCAGCAAAGGGTAAAGGTTTGGCTCATCATATTGAGTGGTTTTTTGATACTGTTTTTTTTTTTGTGATTAGTTCGCGTTGTTGCGCGTTCGCTCTGTAGTAGCTATTGGTTTCAATTGCCGTGACTGTCTGAAGTTCCATTGATTTTTATATTGTTTATGACTCTCCCCAGCTACTCTCACTTACCTATAGATAGTTTATCAGTTGCGCACTTTGATAAGCCCGGTTTCCTTATCATCGAACCAAACAAATACTTGTTTGTGTGGCCCACAAAGTTCTACGCGTTGCTGGCTCTCTGTTTGGGTGACTAACTACATTTTTTCTTTTTGGTCTAATTGCATTGTCTGGCGTCTGGTTGGAGTTCGGTTACCACAACAGCATCTTCTATCTTCTTGTTTATTGGTATCTATCGGGGGAAGTATCAAGTATACAAGTAGTATTGATAATATCGGGGAAGTATATTATTTTCGATATCAATGTTTTCGCTATATTCGAGATACATTTTGTTTACAGCTTTTCATGCTGAAGCAACATCTTTTTTTGGAGATGACTGAAGTTGTTTGTGGAACTGCGTAGTTTTGTTTACTTTATGTTGACAATTTATAGGAAGTTGAAGGTATTTTCTTCAGGGTAACAAGGTGTCATTACATTGCCTAGACTTTAACTACTTTAGTTAAATAGAAAGTGTTCTATAACAAAGGTTTCAAGTCCAATTCCTTAACAGTTTTCTTAACAAATAAGCATTTATTTATTTAGATAGATATGTATCTATATACCTCAACAGTTTACTCAACAAATAAATAGATAGATATGTATCTATATACTTTAATTGTTTATTCCCCTAATTCCCTTCACTCTCCCAGCCCATTTTTTTGACAAATGATCTTGGCTCTATCCACACATCTTTTGATCTAATTCGGTTACAACATTCTGGCCTGGCCGCCCACATTGTTATACAGTTCATTGCAACCGTCGATCTCCATGGGGATTGGCTATGGATATGGGTACGGGAACGAGTATGGTGGTAATTGAGGCCTCTCGACAAGCCACACACACTCCGCATGGAGGAGGAGGAGGAGGAGGAGGCGATGGTCAGGGGAGCGTGGTGGCCTAATCACCGTTTAATGGTGTTCACACACTTGTTGCTGCCGGCGCGGCGCCCTCCATAGAGCTGGCCAAGAGCAACAACGGGCCAACAACGAGCCAACTGGTGTGTTGGCCAGGCCAATCAATGACCGCTGAGCGAATGCTCGTCACGCACGCGAAGGCCGCTCCATCGGTCGCTGAGAATTGGGTACACACGCGTCCATTAAACCCACCGATGACCACAGCCCAAAAACCCAAACACCAAACCCCAAACCCCAAACCCAAGAGCAAACATCAAACCACAGCGAAGACAGCTCGGTGCAGGATCAGGCTGGAATGGTTCTTGGCAGGTTCTCCGTTGCACGGTGCTCACTGTACAGGTATGTAAATGAGCCACGGCCACGGCCCATGTAGATGGCTATCGCGGGATGCCACCTCCAACTCCACCAGCTCGTCAGAGTCTACGCTATCATCACCATCGGCATGAACAGTGTCATCAGCATTATCAACGGCATTCCATGATGGGTTCTTTCTTCCAATTTTCAATTCTTTCGTGCAGACAAGCGTCGCTTTGCATACGGAATTAATTATGTGCTGTCAAAGGCAATTTAACAGAAACTTATATTGCTACTTAATTTACGTCACGGCGCTACCAGAATTTTTTTGTATTCACTACAAAGAGGGTATGACACTCTAGCAGGGGGGAATTTAAAGGTAATATTTTAGGGGTTTTGAGGTAAGCTGGGTATAAAAAAAAGGAAAAGAAATACTCCAGAATGGGCATTAGGGCATTCAAAACCTCTAAAAATGTGTCTAAAAATATGGAATACATATGTTTATGTACCCGATATTGATTTAAAATTTTGCAGCATAATTTTGGACACATTTTAAAGGGTTTTATTCTAGGGATCTTAGCGCAAGGTATTGATTAATAATAAAAGGAACATATTTAGAAAATCCCTCAAGTAAATACTTTACAAATTACTATGATATAAAAACCCCTTAAAAATATATCTAAAATATATAATAAAATATTTAAGGTAGCAAATTTGTATTTAAAATTCTGTAGCATAGTTTAGGAGACATTTTTAAAAGGGGTTTAAAATCACTTATGATTTATGTAGCCCCCCAATTATTAAAGATTTCACGTCCCTTTTAAAATATCATTTTAAATTCTTTTTTTTGTTATATTTAAAACTTATTTTAAGTGGTAAAAATACTCGTATAGCTCCCACCAAAAATAAGTGTATAGAAATCGTTGCTATCTCAGAACTGTTCCCGATCTTTCTGGTTATTCTTGTTGTTATTTTTATTTCTTTTCATTTTCAAACTTCTTTTGGTACTCCTTCTCCTGCCGTCGACATCAATTTGCATTTTTAGTGTAGAAGAAATGCGTTTGTGATTGATAGAGCGGGACGAGGAGGGACCGGAGAAGATCGTGTGAGGGACCTGCGTTTGTGATTCCGAGATTCCCTAGCCCATCCCGCCAGGGCGATTATCTTTTGCGGCAACTGTTTTTATGCCCAATTCCAACGTCCGCCTCGAGACGCCTTGGCATGTGTGATTCGACGTCTCGAGGTGTTGACGTCTACATGTTGCATTTTAATTGTGCGTTTTCGACTCGGATTCAGATCCCAGCGAGTTCTAAGGTTCTTTTCCCCGCCAGGCTTTCTCCACTCCCTCTTCGGGTGAGCTCCGGCTCATAAATAAGTTGTCCGACAAGCGACGACCAACACAACCCGTGGCCAGGAGCGCCGTGAAGTTATGCGCACGACAACCATATTTGGCCAGGGACAGGTGGCGATGGCGGCCTTAGCCAAGGTGATAGCCATAACCACTGGCCGCGGGCAGCGGGCCAACTTGGCTGTCGTCCAGGTCCATCTCTCCAGGCACTCGTTCTTCACACCTCACTGTCTTCTAGCCATTTGGCCAAGGCTACCGGCAAGGTTGTCCATTTTGGGAGGCAGCCATCCAAAGAATTGACTTTCTAGGGGCAAGTGTTAGCTGGTTTTCTACAGGATGTGTTGGAGTGGCAATTATTCTTTGGCACTCTGCTTTTGACCTAGTATTTTGATGGGGAATGTGTCAATTATAAGGCAATTTTTTAGATTGTGATCTGCTTAGATCAAAAGGGGACTTTAATTTATTCAATAAGCTAGGTTTTTGCTTTTATTTATAAAGATACAGATTTGGATAGTAAATAATTACAAGAAGGAGGATCACGGGCAAATGCTATGTGCTTAATATGTTCTTAAAATATGCATTTATTTATGTAAAACTTAAATTGCAGTTCAATCCCCACTGTTTAAATAAATATTTAAATTATAAAGACTATTTTTCATAGCAATAAAAAGCAAGTGTTTTGTTTCAATAAATATTTAAATTATGAAGACTTTTCTTCATAACAATAACTAACAAGTGTTTTCTGAAATATTGTATAAGTTTATTATCATTTTTCTGATGTGCTAAATCCTTATATAATATATTGTAAAATATTCTAAAGATAATGAACAAACTATCCAGTATTTAAATATATTTATTATATAACAATTGCAAGCTATCCAGTATATAATAAAATGTAAATAATTGTCATACTTCATTTTAAAAATAAATAATGCATAAACTCTTTCTTAAACACTTTATAATCATTCCCAAATAAAAGATTTCCCTCCTTGTAAGCAACTCTTACTCACATTTCCTAGAAGCAACCATAAAAAATCCATTATATCGGGATGTAATTCAAGTGTTTTCACTTCTTCTATGATATATCATAACCCAGAAATAGCTGGAAAGATCTCGGAGAGCGACAGCTCTTATCTGTCACGTTGACTTCGAGAACAATATTTACTGGGCGAGACAACAAGCGATTCATACAGAAGGAATGCCAGGCAATCTCGTCTCCATTCAGAAGATACTTTTGTTTGTGCTGAAACCAGATACAAGCCCAAAACCCTTTTTCCCAATTACAAGATGATTGAATTTGATTTTGATATTTCATGTTTTTGTATTTTGTACGATTGTTTTAAAGCTTTCTTTTTGTTCTATCACAATATCTTATTAACTAATGGAAGCGCTGGATCGCCGATGAGATTGTTGGGAGTTAAAGCCGCTGCTGCTATCACAATGAGTGTCGAGTTCTTAAAGCTGGTGGAAGACCGAGGCCTGAGGCATGGTTGTATTTAAGCCTGGGCCCAACGATCCTGGAACTGCATGGAGTAGCAGAGAGCGGGCTCGACGCTGGCAACGGGCTGCAGGTTGGTGGTCCAGAAGAAGGTGCCAGCTGTGGTGCGAGCGAAGCGAACGGGGACATAGACATCCTCCTCATCCTCCTCCTCATGCTCATGCTCCTGCTCGAACACCTGAGAGTGGGCCAGTTGGGCCAGCTTCTCGTTGGCGGCATTCTCATCGATTTCGGCGTAATATGCCTCCTCGACCTGGGCGTTGCGAAGATTGTCCACTGATTCGAGGGACTCCAGCGAGCCCTGAGGCTGCTGGCGTTGCTGCTTCTGTTGCTTCTTGAAGAGCGTGCGCAGGACCTGCTTGATGCTGTAGCTGGTCTTCATCTTGTTGTTGGTGGTGGCGACGACGACGACTTGTTGGCACATTTTTGGATAATATTTTGTTGAGTTGAGCTGCGTTGAGCTGGAGTGCGTGTGTGTGTCTTGAATGGCTGACGGTGTCAGAATGATTTTCCAACCGGCAACCGCTCGCCTTTTATAGCCCCGGCCGGCTCGAAATGCATTTCCTGTGCGCCGCTGGAAGGGAAACATCGAGACATCGGCGCACTCGAAACCGCGTGACAGAAAGAGAGGGGCAAAACGGACCCCTGCGACAGACACACGCACCGCACAGGCACAGAGAAGAAAAGGGAGAGAAGACCCAGCGACCGAAGACCTGAAGACCTGAAGACCCTCACCCTTGGAACAGCAGAGATAATCGGGGCGGAGAACCTGAAATACGACGCTCCTGGAGATGGTTCGGGCATCGGAATCGGGATCGAGGAGCATCGGGAGCAGGTAGCGACCAAGAGCGAGGGAGAGTGCATTAAAGGAAACAAACCCCTGCAAAAACTGCAACTGTCCGTCGAGTGTGGGAAACAATTTTCGTTGGCCTCAAAAATTTTCGGAAACGAAACCGTATTCAAGTGCCCGAGTGCCAAGAAATCCCCAGAGAGGAGCAGCAGCAAAAAAAAGAAGAAAAAAAATCCCTCATACACACAGACAGCACACAGACAAAAGGGGCAGGTGTTCCTTGGTAAAATTTCTCACGACTCCGAAGGAAGCCCAGGATCAACGAGGGGATCACGTTGTGGAAAAGGAGTTGCAAATTGTATTCCTAATGGGCAATCAACATAAAGGCTCGGTTAGGGGACCCAAAAACTGAAAACTGAAAACGCATTCCCACGCATTCCCACACATTTCGTCCTGGCTCTGGTTTCGAATATAAAAGGAATCGAGGGGGAAAATACGGAACGGGGTCGTGAGTCTTCGTCTATTTGTACAGGCATCTCGAATCACTTGTTATGGTGTTTTGATTTCCAACTTTCCCACAGGGCTCGAATCATTCTCCAAAAACCACCACCAATAAAACACGCTCCTTGCCACTTGTCTTCCTTTTTTTCGGTTTTTGGGAAACTCTCACCCCTCGGGGGTGAATGGAAAATCTTATAGATATTTTAATTAATTCCCTTCTTGCGGCCCAAGTGTGCTGAACGTGTGTGAAACGATAGGGAGGGTTTGGCAAAGTTCCCGAGGATTACTCGATAAGGCCCGGGTATAAAGTGTGTGCGAAGCGAGCTAGGGGGGAGATACGAACATCATTTGAATCACTATATGGTCTAGGGGACTCTGACTTTGTCTCTGTGAAGAAGGGGGGTCTCCCTTTTTAATGGCTCTTTTTTTTTTATCAGCGCAACTAATGGATCCCCCGCCAAGCCAGGCTGACACTGTGTTTATGTGAAATCGGAATCTAAAGTGGGAGTCTGTTGGGGGGGATCTCTAGCTATCGAGAGAGGCAGAGAGGCCTCCCGTCAAGGGGCCACTGACAGCTCCGACTTGGGGGCTGCAGGAATGGCGATGATGATGATGATGATGATGGTGCATCTCTGGCCAGCAGGCCCCTGGTGGTGGTAATATGATATATGCACTCGAAATCTTCACAAGCCTAAAAGCCCCTTGCCACAGCTTCATTCTCGGTTGCCGCGAGAGATAATGGGCAACGTGCCAAGTGCCCAAGCTGGTTGTGTGTACACACAACAAACAGTGCATAAAAAGCAGGCGGAGGAGCCATTCACAAGCCGCTGGTTAAAAGGGGCGTGGGGATTCGAGGGGCATGAGGGGCATGAGGCATGGGTATACGAGGCTGCAGTTGGAGGTGTGCCGGGTCTTTCATGTGATCTCCCGAAACGGAGTATGTGTCGGCATCTCGGCAGCCGCGGTGCAGAGTCCACTGGCTTTGGCGGATGGCAAACTGGTTTCTGGCTTTTTGGATCTTAACATATACCACCATGAGATGCCAATGCCAGTCGGTGTGCACTGGGAAAAAAAAGCCTTAATACGAGTATATATTTTCTGCTTATTTATTTATTAAAGATGATAGTATAGTTTTTAAAACTAAAACTAACATATGGGGTTGTAGTGCTAGCTACGAGGCCTTCGACTACGTGTTTTTAATAGTTTAACTTAATTTAACAGTATTTTATATTTTGATTTCAGATATTTTCGGCTTAATATGTGTACTTGTGGGTTATTAACATACATTTCTGGGTTGAATAGCCTTGTCTCTGGGTTATTCAATTCAAAATAAATGCTTATAACCTATACTCGAGGCAAGCACGTGCCTGAGTTAATGAATTACCTTAAAATAAATATTTATATGCCTGGTTTTATAAGCAATCTTTAGGGGAGATAAGGATTTTATGACATTTTTAAGGATACTTACTAAATACGAGTTTATGTACAATCTGTACTCTTTAACTCCATTTAATAATGAAAATATTAAATAAATAATAATAAAAACTTACAAAAACGATCTATTATCCAAAAGGTTACCTCCTTGGAGTGGTAACCCCTTTACTTTTAGTGTAACCATCATGGACACACATACTTAACGCTCGGCTATGACGAACAAATGTGTAAAGCATTAAAAAAGAGATCTACAAAAAAATACAAAAAAAAAAAATAAATAAAGAGTAAAGAGGGAAAGGGAGGGGAAAAAAAACAAAAGCGTCGACCGCATCCTAAACAGCGGCAACCGTCAGAGGAGGGGCGACAGAGACGGCAAGCTGGGCCCGAGCCCGAGCCCGAGCCCGAACCCGGGGCCCAAGCCCCAACCAATCTTTTCAAGTTGATCCCCATCAAGATATTATTTGACAGCAATGAAACGACTGGCACGAGTTTGTTTCCCACGGTCCGGCCTGCCCTGGTATGTGTGTGTTTGTGGCGTATCTGTGAGCTGGTGTATCCATGGACTGTGTGTGTGGGTTTGCGGTGTGGGGGAACTCCGAGCACCGACGGACTGCCGCCGACTGCTGACTTGGCTGGCTGCTTTTCGCGGCGCAATAAAGTTGAAAGCGCACTGTTGGATATAAATTAATTCAACAACACGCTACAGCTGCACTGCAATTAAAATTGTCCACTTTTATGGAATTTATCTTAATTTAATTTGGTGGAAATTGTGATTTTTTGACTGATTAGAAACCTATGGAAGATATTTGATTATTTATTTAAGATGAGGCAGAGCTCATTGTTATAATTTCCATATTTTAGATTTTGTTACAATCCTTAAGCTTACATAGCGCTTGAAATTTAACTAAATTATATATTTAGGGTTTAATATTATATATAATATTATTAACTATATATTTATTATAAGTATAATTGTAGTTTAGGTAAGATAAAGACGGCTTAGACTTGTGCAGGTAGGTTTATTCTGACATCCAGCAGTGCCGCCTCAAGGATCGCAGAACGGTGCTGCATTTCGTGCGGTTGAGCTTTGTTTTCAATTTGTTGTTGGTTTTTAAAAGAAATTTCGAATGTTTCAGGCTACTTAATAAAGTTACATAAGAATGTTTAAAAGCCAAAAATAATAAAATTAAATATTTCAACAATTTTTCCAGTTTTAATCATATATTTATTCGATTAAACCCATAAACGACTTAACCCAATATTTTGCTGTGTGTCTGCTCTGGGTCTTCGCGCTTTGCACGCTCTCGTGCTGCTGTTCCCGGCCCGCCCCTTCGCCGCCTCGCCTACCAAGCTGCCGATCCCCCTCTTAACCCCCCGCGAATGGCCCCCGGGGGCGATCGCGGCCCGAATGTTGGTCGCCTGCCTCAGCGGGGGCACTGAAATTCGCGCGTGCGTATGCCATCGATAAAAAAATTGTTTAACAAAAAGCAACAGCAACAACAGCAGCAGCTCAGAGAAATAATAAAGCGAGCGAGAGAAATGAGGTCTTCGGATATATATATGAGTACGAAGTGAGTGTGAGTGTGTGCTTTTTGGATGATTGGGTGTATAAATGCCAGTTGGTCTTAAGCGACTGGGCGATATGCGCTACACGGACGAGTCTTGCAGAACCTGACGAAATTCTTCCACCGACTTCTGTATGAATCACTCCCCGAGTGGAGTTGAGTTCCTGCTGGCAGCATTTCCTTATTAGTCAACTGGTGGCTTTGGCATCGTTAAAATATATATAAGTTCTAGATTGTTTATGAAAACCAGCAGATTGTGTTTCGGCATTTAATTTTCCGTTTGTTACACTTGATTTAATCTATTAAGGGCACGTGCCCGTCCACTGGGTTCCTTAATTACTGCAATTGGCATTAATAATACGAATTACAGCTGTGATTCAGAACTAGCTTAGTTTACAAATTATATAAATCGTATACGCATTAGTTATAGTGGTCGAAAATTGTGCCTTGATAACTATAATGTTAACACAAAAGTGATTTTTAAATAATATGATCCTTATTTACAATATCATTAGAAATAAAATAGATTTATATTATTTAGAAAACACTATTTTCGCAGTATTATGTAAATTTTACAGATTTATAAAAACTTTATACATATATATTATAAAATATTTATACATTTTTAAAGGGATTTCTAATTTTGGTTTTTGATGGACAATTAGGTAAAGTAATTCCCAAATATTAGGCAGTGCTACAGAAATCACTTTTGTTTTTAAATTCCTTGAAAATGTATCCAAAACTATGCTAAAAAATATTGCATCGTAAATTATCAGTAATTCCCTTAATTTTCTGATTATGTTTTCCATAATTATCCCATTGGAAAGTCAGAAGTTCTAAAATATAGCAAAAAACACCCCTAAAAAGAGTAGCCACCCCCTCCAATAATTCCCACTTCATGACACTTTCCAACACTGAACCCACCTATGACATCTAATTAGGCATTTCCGGAGCACTCAGCTTTTTGACAGCCGCAATTTAACGGTTTCCCGGTCCAGTTGACAAAACGGTTTGGTTTTGTTTTTGTTTTTTTTTGTTTTTATTTTCGGTTTCGGAAAGATAAGTAGTTAACTGATTGTGCTGGCCCGCTTATTGTTATAGCCGTTTGTCTCCGCTAACTGTAGCTCATTTTCGATGCGTCGAGGGGGCAGCCTTAATTTGTCTTATTTGTATTTGTTTTTTATCTGCCTGCTTTTTGTTATTTGTGTGCCAATGAGCCGAGCTCGTGTCACTGCTGCCCAGCGTCATCGTCATTCTAATTAGGTATGGTGAAACCTGAGCCGCTCCAAGATGTGTCAGATGCCGGCGGATGAGTCTCCTCTCTCTCTCTCTTGATGAATCACTGAGCGGACTTAGCGCTAAAAATAATAAAAAATAATAATAGCCAATGTGCTAAATATATACCGTGTAGACCCCCACGAGCCAACGCGTTTATAGCGTGTGCTGTAGCCGAAGTCGACTCCGATTTCGATCGGTTCCCATCGATTCCGCGCCCGGTAATTGTCTACAAATAGAAGCGAGCGTCGACCCAAAAGCCACGGCTCTCACACCAGAGCCAAGACCCCAAGCCAGGGCCCAAAAGAAAAAGCAAAGTTAACAAAAAGAAAAAAAAAAAAAACCCCCCAACCTAAGCCAAAGCCCCGAACCGACAATCAAGAATAATCATGTAAACGAAAAGCGTAATGCTCGTCCCACGAAACCCACGACTACCACGATCCAATCAATGATCCATAAAGCGCTAAAAAAAAAAGAAGAAATAACAACGCTCCGGCCCGATGACGATTCCACAATTATCAGCGTGCCATAAGCTACTGCAAAAGGGTGAAGGCACATGGCAAACCCCCAGACCCCAGACCCCAGACTCGGACTCGGTCTCGGCAAGACTCTCCGATTGGTAAGGCCGAAAAGACCCAAGACCGGACCCCGAGCCATACAAATGAATTGAAATGCAAACATCTTGTTATGGATGGAAGGCATGTGCTCGCCCGGCTGCCGAGTGCCATCGCATCGCATCGCATCTCGAGTCCCGAGTCGCACAGACCTCTTAAAGGCGGCCTGTGCCTGTCCAACACGGAGAGGGGGAGAGGAAGAGGGAGGGGACGGGCCGGGGACGGGCGGACAGCGGACAGACCTGGGATCGTACAAGACCCCAAGCATGCACAATCAGAAGAAGTCAGGCCAGCCGTCGTCGTCGTCATCGTCGTCGTCGTCGTGGAAATCGGCTGCGAAACAGTTTCCCACGGTATAACAATCACAACACATACATAAGGGGCGAGTGAGAGCGGAAGAGGGAGCAGCGGGGTTCGGCTCAAGTCATTTTATTGCCCTCACACATACACACACACAGTACACACAGAGAGCACACACAGTACACACAGCGTGTGTGCAAAGCATACAAAAAAACAGAAGCCACCACCACCACCACCAGCAAGCAAGCAACATCAGCACCATTGGAAACCACCGCTGGCAACAGCGGCAGGCCGCGCACGAGGCAAAACGACAGTCTCGCTCGCACTCATGCCACGATCCCCAGGCAGGCAGAGGCTATATAAAGCCGATCCCAGAGCCAGCGACTCATTCAAAGCTTCGACTTCGTTGCGTGCACACAGGTCTGCCTGTTTTCCTCCAAACAAAAACAACTTCTTTGGATTACGCGAGTTTGCATTCGAACGTACGAGGAGAGACATGGTTCTGGAGATGGAAATGTCCAAGACGTATCAGTACCGCAAGGTGATGAAGCCCATGCTGGAGAGGAAGCGACGGGCGCGTATTAACAAGTGCCTGGACGAGCTGAAGGACATCATGGTGGAGTGCCTCACGCAGGAGGGCGAACATATCACGCGGCTGGAGAAGGCCGACATTCTCGAACTGACCGTGGAGCACATGAAGAAGCTGCGCACCCAAAAGCAACTCCGCCTGTCCAGTGTCGTGGCCAATGGAGGTGGTGCCTCCGCCGGAGCTGATCCCAAGCTGAGCATCGCCGAGAGTTTCCGCGCTGGCTATGTTCATGCTGCAAATGAGGTATCCAAGACACTGGCTGCTGTGCCTGGCGTTAGTGTGGATCTGGGCACCCAGCTGATGAGCCATCTGGGTCACCGCCTTAACTACCTGCAAGTGGTGGTGCCATCCCTGCCCATTGGAGTGCCGCTGCAGGCTCAAACAGAGGATCAAGCCATGGTTACACCGCCGCCCTCGGAGTGCGGCAGCCTGGAGAGTGGTGCCTGCAGTCCGGCGCCCAGCGAGGCCAGCTCCACCTCCGGTCCCATGTGGCGTCCCTGGTGAAAAGATGGTGTTGTCGGTCCAATCTGGACCTGGAACTGAATTGCCTTCGAGCGGAAGGCCTCTACAAATCGCCGCCCCTTGAAGGGGTCATCATCGAAGAGGTGCTGGAACTGCCCACCTTGGAGCTGGAGCAGCTGAAGCTGCTGGCTGGGATTTCCTTCCCTGGTAGCCAGTCCGGATATCGCTCTCTAGCAAAGCCTTAAATTTCGGCTATAGAGAGTGCGCTACCTGCCTAAAGAAAACTGAAAATGAAACTGAAATCAAAATGCAAAAAATAAATAACTTATTTCAAATCAAATCGCAGACCAAAGCCTTCACTTATTTAGTTCCTACTCCAAGACAGAGTTATGTGAGGGTTTCCACTGATTAGTCGAGAGTTCTCAAGCTCTTAGTAGGCGTCCAACCGCAACCAGAAATCCCATAAAACAAGAAACGTATTGGAGATAAACTTCGCGGCGAGCCAAAAGACCAGAGCCCACAGCCGGAAGTCGCTGAATATTTTCCCACACTCGGACTATCGTCTGGGCTTGCGACTCTGGCTCTGACTTGGCCTCATTATGCCCCGAGAGATGTGGGGCTTATGCGGGGAATCGGGGCTACCATGGGGGCACGTACATACAAACATATATCTGCGGGAAGTTTTGCGCCGGCGCTGTCGCAATTAAATAATAAAAATAAAGCAAAAAGTCAGTTCTAGGAAACGTCATTTATTATGAGGCCTGCGAGTGTGAGAACCGCGGCTCCGCGGCTGTCAATGGCTCAGCATTGTGGCCATTGTGTGGTTTTTTTCTTCTACTATATATGTATATATATAGTATATTTTTTGTTGTTTTAGCTTTGACAGCTTTAACTGCGCTTGACCGCTTGGCACATGCGCCGGAGACGGACCGCCGGTCAGACATTGCAAATTAAGCTCGCGACCGCGACCGTCTCGCCACTTAAAACTCCACTCCATTCAGATGTGTCCAGTTCCTCCGAGGTATGTGCGTGTTTCTGAGTGAGGTTCGATTACGGAACTTCAGGCCCGGCTCAGCGCTTTTGTGTGTCTGGTGGGACAACTATGATGATGACTACTTACCGGGTCGCCGCCGCTGCCAGTCTGGGACCGTTCAAGCCGTCGCTGATTGCTGTTAATCTTCGCGAAATGTGATTAGTCACGTAACTTTGGCATGAGACTCGCCTCGGGTTTTTTTTATTCGTGGCTCTTCTTTGCCTCTTTTTTTGATATATATTTCTTCTTTTTTTTTTGGGACTACAAAACGGCTATTTATAGGGCTCAACGGTAGTTGACTTAAATAGGTGGTGATCTATTTTGTGATCGAGCACTTGGAGAGCGATCTCGAGCGTCAGCAGCCTTGGTAATAGCCGGCGGTTAATTGGTTGACTTGGTTTACGAGTCGGTTCGACGGGGCCTCCAATTGAACTTGTCCGTTTTGGACTTTATCTGGTTAAACTTTGGCCTTGTCTGGCCAATTTGAGGCGAACTTATGCCTGGTAGGGGTAGATAAATAGATAAATAGCAACAGTGACAAGTCTTAAAAGGAAATTTCACTTTAAAATTGTTTGCATTTATTTATAGCTTATTGATTTTAATAAAAATGATTTTTTGGAGAATTTTTTTTAAAACATAGTTTGAACGTTTTATAAATAATTAGCTAGATGTTAAAAATTTATGTTTTACATAAATTTATCATACATACTCGTACATAATATATCAGTATCATAGAGAGGAAAAGAAGAAAAGGATATGAAATTATTGGGTTTCGTGATGTCATAATGCTCAAAACAGAAGGACTACAAATTGAGTTAAATATCATGTAAAAATATGATTTTGAAACCAATTTAGTAAATTTTAAACCAGAGAAAGAGCGAAAGAAACAATAATGAGTTGTAATTTTCACATATATTTAGGAACCTTTGGTATACTCGTATTTATAAGAAATTTTAAATCAAACCGTTCAGCCTAAAGCTTGATCTTAAAAATCAAAGATATATTCTATAAGTTGCATAGATAATTAAACGAATCCTTCAATTTTATTATTATTAAATTAATTTTGTATTATTTATTTTATTATTATTATTATTATTATTCTTTAACTATTTTTTTATTTATTATTAAAAAAAATACAACCAATTACATTTACAGCTTCCTTACATAAACCCCAATCCACCTCATACTCCTTACAGATAAGTCTGCTGGTACAGTAGAGCCCACACGTCATCCATCACATGACCTCTGTGTGGCGGTGGCACCACGGGAACCGGGTCTCCGGCCACCTACTTCAGTCATAATACACCACACGCCGCCGCCACCGCCAAAGTTTAATGCAGCGATATTAAAGTGAGCGCAAGACCACCACTTAATAAAGGAGAGGCGGCGGCAAACCGGACCGTCGATGGGAATGGGAATGGATGGGACACTCGTGCCTTAAAATCTTGCAATCCCAGTCTCAGTCCGGCCACATCCATTCCCATACAGACACAGAGGCAGCGCGTCCAGTGGCAGGCCGAGCGTGTGCCAATGTAGTGTAACAACATCCCATATTAAAGATATTACAGAGTCAATAGCACACCATATAAGTGTGGCTGGGTGCCTCTCCAGTGCGCCAGACCAGAGTCAGAGTACCTCTCTAACTCCGCGTCCACGATCGCATCCCATCTACCCATCTCCCACTCCTATCTGCGATCTCCATAACCATAACCATCTACACTGGCATCCCGCTTGCTCTCGCTTTTTTGGTCGTAAACCAAACTAAATTGAGTTCGTTCAACAAAACAGCGACGCATGCGCCGCGCCGCGCCGCCTTGCCGAATCCGAAGCCCAATCCCGAGTCAAGCTCCTCGCCAACCAACCCCTTCTGTCCAGATCACACGGCGCGCTCTTAACGATCGTGTGTCCACAGTCATTACAATGTTGGCCAATGCACAAAAGTCAGCAGTGAGACACACTTACCGCACGCTGCTTTTCTCTTTCATGTCGAACTGGGCTTGGGCCCAGGCAGCTCGAGTCGGTCGTGATCTTGCCCGTAAGTGGTCTTGTATCTTGAATTCGTATAAATACACAGACAGCCCCTCTCGTCCTCTACACACACAAGCACACACACAGATACACACACACACACACACACACACATAAAAAAGGGCAGGTGTGTCGATCGTGTGAGAACCACGTTCCAAACCATTTTCTCACGATCTTTGCTTCTGATATTTCTTTTTTTTTTGTTTTTGTTTTTTTTCTTGCTGGCTCCGTATCCCGGTCTGCTCTCCTCCCTCCCTCTCCCTTATAGAGACCCTTTCTTAGGGTCTTCGAGTGATTCGTATGCAGTTTGTGTATTGTAGTTTTTAATGACTTGGGCTTGCGTTCGAGCTCGATCGCCGGATCGCCGGATTGCCGGATCAGGGGGTTCGGTTACGTCGCCGCCATTCGTTCATCATTCATCGGGTTTACCTATAAGATTAAGTATCTTTTGTGCCGCATTTCCTTTTTGGCATTTTGGGTGCAAGGCGAATACTTTTCTTATTGTCGTCCATTGTCATCGTAACTGGGTCTGGTCGCGGGATTGGTGTTTTGCATCGCCCTTTTATTGTCTGCCTGATCGAGATCATCAAGAAAATGGACAAGCCTTGAAAGTGAATTCAGATTTTGGCATGACATGACCCCTTTAAAGATTGTTAAAGGGTGACAAGTAGCTGCAAGCGACCTTGGAGAGATAAGGTAAAAAGTTTCGATCTTTTATTTGAAAGAGGGATCTTAAAGGAAGGTTTTCAATCGCTGGAATATTATAGTAGTAGCTAGGTGTAAAAATCAGTGAGCTTGGAAATTTAAATTAACATTATTTTCAAAGAATTTCCGAGGGGTTTTGTTTAAGGGGAAGTCAAAGGGCTGTCTGGGTATACACGTGCTGGCTTAAGGTCTTATAAAATTACATTCATTTGAGTTATTTTCGAAAACACATGCTTTCTAACCATATCAAAGGCCTAAGAACTGAAACACAACTTCTTCTTAGGAAAGAGGTATTTTTATTTTGCTATATTTTATTAATTTATAAGATGTGATTGATTTTATTGAAAAATATTACCAAGGTACAATTAAAAGCATGATAATTTCTCA
>JAEIIG010016590.1:0-17132 GCA_018904695.1 Drosophila parvula
CCTATAATTGAATATAACTATAAGAAGTTTTTACAAATATTTTCTTTATATTTATTTTTCTCATCACTTTTTTTTTAACTAAATATAATTCTTTATTTCTTAACAGTAAAATATCAAAAGTAAACTATATTTTAGGAAGCAAAATAGCTTGTAATTTTTGTTCCCTGTGTAGACCCATTTAGATGTATGCCAACACCCCAAATTGAAGTCTTTGGCAAAGCGAACAATTCATCAGATGTCGCCATATCATTGTCTGTGCTGATTAGTTACGCCTTGCTGGTTGGCAGGAAAATTCACCCATCAAGGGTGCTGTGCTGTGGGCTCCCGGGGAGCGGGGCCACCAGGCGGTGGGGCAGGGCAGGGCAGGTCTGGCTGGTATCCTTGTAGCGGCACGCACATGCCATATATTAGGACGCATAAAATGACAAACGACTCGCGAGGCGCGTAAATTGAAAACGCGCTGAGCCTGTGCGAGATTGCCTGCGGAGGGGAATTGGTTGGTCGCTGGCAGGATAACAGGCTGGCAACGAGGCAAGGGGACCAGGGGAGGGCATGGATTTCGGCGACTTTTTGGCTGTTTGTTATTGCTGCCAGCGAGCTGTCTCACTCCGAGAGCGCGCTCTGGCTGTCGGCCAAAACTTTGCCAAAGTATTCAAATTAAAATTTCAATTAAGGAAGTGAATTTGTGTGTGCCGAAAGTGTATTAAGTCTATATAGCGGTGGCATCTTGGCATTTCACTGCTGCTGCCGTATTCCACGTGTGCCACGCCCACGCCAAAGCCCGCAGAAGCTTCCGCAAAAACCGAACTGAACCAAACCCAACCAAACCCAGCCCAACCGAACCAAACTGAACTGAACTGAACATAACAGATCCCGCCTCCAAGCGGCAGGCATCGTCGCCTGTTGTTTGATTTATTGCCAAAGTTTGTCGTCTGTCATATGACATAAGGAGTACTTTGTTGGAATATTTTACAATTCATTCCCCTCCCCCCCTAAAATCCACCCCACAGAGCGAACTGCCACGCACCTTGCTCGCATTTTCCCATTGAATTTGCAATGAGACCCAAAGAGGCTTTGATCGGGCCTCTGGTGGGCATTATTAATAATGCAATCAATTTGTAAACAATTTGGCATATATCAATGCGCTTCGTGCTGCCCATAAATCTTTGGGAAATTAGCTCAGTAGGTCCTCCTGCTCCTGTTTGGTGTTTATGCACTTAAAAATATTAAAATATAGTTTTTACTACAAGTATGAAAATTGTTAAGTGGATTTGAGTGGAAACTTGATAAAGGTCTGGGGAATTCTTGGCAACTTTGGGTAATAAATTAGACATTTTATGATGTTTACCTCTAAACTCATACACGAGAGAGGTTTAAAAGAGTTGTGGCAAAATAAAACTCCAGGAAAACGCTTAAAATAAAATATATTACCATGGTCTCCCAACGGATATTTAAAGAAGAGTGACAGTTATTTTCGGATATTACGTACGGATATGAATAGTACATTTTAAAGCCAATTAAGTTAATAAGAAAAGATAAAAGATATAGTTAAAAAACAAACACTTTCCGATTTTACATAATTGTGGTGGAATATGGGACCTTCAATGTATACTCTATAGTTCTCTTTAGATTTCCAGACACTGATTGGGATTTCCTTGGAATTATTTGCTAATTCCATGTTTACTGGGAAATGAAATATAATCTAAACAAAAACACATGGGGATTCCCAGTCTAGTTACAGGAACCACACTGATACAGTTGTTTATTAAAAATTATTACTTTATAGCTCTCAATAGATAATTAAATAAAATAAAATAATAGTATTTAAACATACATTTTATTCAGAATTAATTATCGAAGTAAGCAAGCCTTGAAAAGAAAAGTACTTATTTATAGGAAGATCGCTTTTATCTTTATTAACTTCTGGCGAAGTTATATCATAGCTATTTAGTCTCTGGGCCTGTTTGTACATATCTTTGGGGTAAATCCAAGTTGTAACCAAACTGACCATCACTTTTAAATTGAACCATGATTTAAGAGCTTTCCATAAATTTGTACCCGAAAAAATCTGCCCGAAAGTAGCCGCCGAAAAGATTGTTTTTTCTAGTGTGGTCATTTGCATCCCGGTCCCGCTAACAATCTGGTGGCCTGCTTGCCTGCCCTGTGTGATGGATTGGCGGCTGGTTCTGGCCTGGAAATGTCCCGGGAGCAGGGTCGTGGATATGGCCACGGATACTTCATAGTGTGGACAGGGGCCTGTTCCGCCAGATTTTTGCCATATTTCTGCGTTTTTGGCTGTTCAACTGGCGGCCGCGCTGCCGTTTCTGCTTCAGCTGGTGCTGGCGCTGCTTTGGCAGTTAGTGACAGCTGCGGTGATGGCTGCGGCTGCAGTTTTGCGAAGGGGAAAAACCCAAAATGAAGCGCCGGGGAAACCATAACGCTTGTCCGGTCGCCAGCCATGCATGCAGTGGGGCAGTGGGCCTTTGACTGGCCAAAAGAATAGAATTCGTTGGTGATATTTGCCCAGAATTTCGAATTTCCAGTGGTCGGTCCGAGTAGGCAGCACAAAAGACAGCCACAGACAGATACAGACAGACACAATCGTCAGTAAAGGAAAACACTACGTACAGTAAACTTTCAGCTCTCGGATTCCCCTCGAATATATCTGTTTTCACCGAGGTGAGTCCTGGCCCCGCCTCCCTCAGCCCGGTTCAGAGTTGAACATCCTGGAGAGCTAATTGAACGAAGTTGCCCCATGAAGTGTGTGTCCAGCTGAGATTCTTCCCTTGTCGAAGAGAAATTGCTTCCTTTCAGTTTTTTTTTTGTCTCCCTCTGCCTTGGCTCGCCTTGGCCCCAATTTAAAAGTTTATGAACTTGTCTGCCAACTGGCGCCTCCAACCCAGGCTCTCACCCATCTTCTCTATCTTTTTGCTTTGGCAGGAGGAAGGCAGAGCTCACCAAGGATGTCGGGGCGCCTCAACCAGCAGCACGCGGCGTATGCCCAACGCATGGAGCAAGAGCACAACCGGGTGCAGGCCACCAAGGCGGTCAACAGCTACTACAACCACTGGGGCAAGGTGACGTCCCGCTTCGAGAACTGGACCAACAAAGAGTATTATGAGAAGGCCGACCAGAAGCTGCAGTCAGGCCGCGAACAGAAGGAGAAGCAGGCGGCCCTCAGTGAGCGACAGACCAAGCTTCGCCAGCTTTTGGCTCTCGAGAAGGAGGGCTACGACCGCGAGATGCAGCGGCCACGCAGGCCCCGCGAGCCGGGCGGTGGCGACCTCCAGATGTTGGGCAGGGTCAACCAATCGCTCAAGGAGCAGGAGCAACTCCGCCGCAAGCTGGAGATGGAGGCCAAGCTCTATGGCCGCTGGCGCCATGGCGTCGACGACGAGAAGCTGCTCTACCAGTCCAAGTCGGACAACGAGGTCCTGGCCAAGCTCAACTGGCTGGATCGGCAGATAGAGAACCAGCAGCAGCGTGAGGAGCAGCAGGCCCTGGCCGCCGAGCGTCAGTTGCTGCTCCAGCAGGAGATAAGCCGCACGGAGCAGGCGCAGAAAGAGCGGCAGCAGATACGCGAGCAGCAGCTCCGTGAACTGCGTGCCCTCCAAGAGTCGCACATGTCGGAGCTCAGACTGCGCCAGCAGGAGGCCGACAAGCTGAAGGAGGAGGAGCAGCAATTCCGGCTCTTCTTGGGCGAGCTGGACAAGGAGAAGGAGCTGCTGGAGGAGAGCACAGCGCTGGTTCTCCGGAGCGCCGATGCGGGGCATGCCTTCAACCTGAAGAAGATCAAGGTCTTCATCCGCCAGCGCAGCGAGGCCAGTCGCAAGCAGATCTCTCTGTGCATAAATCTTCTGCAGCGCATGGCCAACTATGTGGTCAAGGCGGAGGAGGTGCAGGGACTGCTAACTAAGTACCGCACGCACCTGGAGAACGAGGAGCTGGCGTGCGCACAGATCGAGAGCATGTACGAGTCGGAGGCCAAATACAACCTCCAGCGCTGCGAGGAGACTTGGCGGGAGCAGCACCTGCAGCGCTTCAGCGAGCTAAGCAAGTTTATCGAACAGGAGAAGGAGTGCCTGGGCGGACTGCTCCAGGAGAACGTGAAGCAGCAGCAGACGGTGGTGGAACTGAGGAGTCAGCATCTCACTGGGATTGAGCAGGCCAACAAGCAGCTGGAGCAGCTCAACGAAGAGCAGTCTGAGATGGCGGCTCCATCGGTCAGCGATCCGCAGGAGATGGTATCTGAAGAAACTCTTTCGTCGGTTCCATTGGAGGAGGAGCGTATGCCCAAGGTGACCAATTCGTTCTCCAACCTCAACCTAGATGTGTGGAAGGATTTGCCTCCGACTCGCAGCGAAATGGATTCCGAACGTCTCACCAAAACCCGATCCATGAATGTGGTCACATCGCAGACAGCGGCTCCCCCGAAGTTTGCTCGGAAACGTGTGGCCTGGACTTAAATTAACCTTGCATTGTCTTCGTTCCAGCTTAAATTGTATTGGTATTATTAGATCTAGTGCTAGTTTAAAGCCATAGTCATAGTTGGACTCTTGTAATCCCACTGTACCCTCTTCACGTGCACTCCACTCCACTATAGTTACCCACACTCCCGCACTCCACCATGACATGACCCCTTCCCTACACTTGAATGAACACCACTTTGTGCACTTGTAGTTGATAAGGCTGATAGATAGGCGCGTTGCTCCACGATAAGGGGGCGGGGTAGGGCAATAAATCACTCAATTGGTGGGCCAGCAGGAAGTGAGTCTTTAATTATTGTCCAGGGTAGAACAGGGCAACCAATAAACTGAAGGGATAGCTTGTATGATTCCTTGGGGTGCTTCAAATATAGATATTCCTAACGATTTAATGGGCTTACCATGTATTTTTTTATGAAATGTACCTATCAACACCTAAGTATAATTTTAGTGAAATTAATAAAGAGTCTATTGTAATCAATAAATATTTAACAAACCCTTCATAAATCAACAAGTATTCACGTACTTTCCCCAAGGTTTAATTAAATCCAGCTTGAGCTTGAGCATCTGGTTTTGGATTTGCAATCTGTAGTTCAATTAAGGTGAACACACAACACTCCCTGGGAGGTCAGATTGCTTGCGATTTGCATTTTCAATTCGTAATTAATTCGTGTAGATTTGGTCAAATCTTGGGACTGTTTCCGGTGGCGAGGCACTCAAATGGCGGAAACCGGAGTAATAATGCTCCATATACGCACTGGCAGGCATTATTTAATGCATGTTATTCATCATCTATTTGAATAGATTGCCACTCCACTCTCCCTCTCATCATCATCACGCCCCCATGTCCCACTCCATAAGCCGTAAGCTGCTCCTAATGGCCAAAATGCTCGCAAATGATGATGAATACGTTTCAATTACTCTACTCGAACTCTCCATCATCTGAATCTGAGTCGGAGCAGGGATGAAGAGTATTATTCTGCGGAGAAGTAGAGGTGGCTAGCCGATATCATTTGATTGCTACTACCTGCCCAGGAATTCAACCTTTGGAGGTGGAGAGGTGGACTCTGTCCGCTCAGTGCACATTTATGAAATATTGGAAATTATTATCTGCAATTATTTGGACCAAGCTCGGCAGTTGCCATGGTGCCATAGAAAAACGTTGCAGTCGATTTAATGTTAATAAAACCAAGACATAACCAGATATTCAGGCTCACCATAAACACACGTACATACATAACAAGGTGTACAGAGCGCTCTCTGAAAGGTGAACACTGATTTATAATGTATGATTTAATAATTATTAACCAGAAAATGGTCTACGTTGTGCATACTTTATTTTACCACATTTTATATACCATTTTGCAGAAACTGACAGGCAAACGGACATGGCTAGATCGACTTGACTAATCATGCTGAACAGTACGTATACTTAATCCATAATATGTACGTATACTTAATACGCTCATAAATACTATATTACCTTCACGTCTTGCAAGCTTCTGATTAAAATCAACATAAACATATGGGACTTTTTAATGATTTAATTTGACCGCTTGTGTGCACATCTTTTTGTATATGTATGTATGACCTCTGACTCCTGCTTTGCCTGCAATGAACAAGCAATAGCAAACAAGGCAGTTTCTTCTCTAGGTGCTGAGAGAAGTTCGCATGTTTGCGAGGGAGCCAGCTCGTTTGGCCGATTTTAATACGGATCAATCTCTGTTTTCATTGATTCATCATAGCGGCCTTGCACTGTGCTGGCACATATATAGATATGTAGGAAAATATGCCAAACATGGCCAGTGCACGAGGCAGCGCAGCGGAGCAAGCGCCTTTGATTAAATTTCTTTGAGTGTTTGG
This sequence comes from Drosophila parvula, assembly GCA_018904695.1. Lineage (NCBI taxonomy): Eukaryota > Metazoa > Arthropoda > Insecta > Diptera > Drosophilidae > Drosophila > Drosophila parvula. The sequence continues at coordinate 6,348 of JAEIIG010016590.1, forward strand.
GGCACACAAAATGCAATTTCATTTGCACTAATGGCTGGCGTCGCAGCTCTCTGTCGCTGCCTCTGCCACAGTTGGCGTCTCTGTCCCGGCCAGCTGCATTTCCGCTGTCAGCAACAATGCAGCGGCACAGCAGAGGGAAACGGGCCAAAACTGGGAAAACTGGGCGAAAAAGTGCCGAGGAGAGCGAAAAAACAACAAAACGGGCGAAAAAAGATTGTTAAATTGAATTAAAACCAACAGCGCAGCGGGGGCGGGTGTGTCTGCCAGCGGCGGCCAAGCGGAAGGTATATCATGATGAGAAGAATTGCATGCCGCTGCTTGCTGGCTGGTTGGGGGTCCCCCCAAGACCACCTGCTCCTCCTTCTTCTCTTTAATGGTGTTGGTGCAACGCTGGCCATTACCAACTTGGGGCCATCTGCACGAGGCTTGTTCAAGCAATAAACGGAATTTGAAGGCTGCCACTGCTGCCACATTAACCCCCTTAGCAGCCTCTTTCCACAAAAGATTACAATGTTTGTCGGAAATGGGAGCTGGAAACTATTATTCCTTGCAGGACCTTAAAAAAGAGCAGTGGTAACAGCCAGAGTTCAGCATTCAATTGTTATAAATTAAAAGCTATTAGAGGGAAATTCATAATATGAATTCATATATAGCAAAAACTATTTTTAATGGGAATTATTAATTTAAAGACTGAAAGACAGACAGGCTCATTTATCACTGAGTTAGATTTATATACTTGATAATTATAATAATAGAGGTTAAGTTTCAGTAACATTTTCGTCAAACCACAAACATGATTTAAATACCTGACAATTAGCATTTAAAGAAGGGTTCAGTAACGTTCGTTCAGAAACCACTAAAGCCCACCACCCACTGCAAATTAATTATCGAAAATTTGATTAAAACAATTGCATTTGATTTACTCTTAAAAACCGAGGCTAATTGCGGATTAATAATTAAATTCTGAACATTTTAATATCCTACATGCAATTTTAATGACATTCCATGTTATTGTTTGCCATCTATTATATACACGACCAATGAACCGTGCCCGAAAACATACATAAATATGCTTTATTTTCGACATTTATTAAATTCATCAATCGCGTTGGCAACCCATCAGGCATTCATTTGTTTTGTCATCTGTCCGCTATCACAATTTGGGCCATCATCAACTTGTTTGCGTTGACGGTTGAGTGTATTTTGACTAGGCAACCATCCGATGGAGGAGCTGGCTACTCATTCACCGACAACTAGACTTCTCTCCACCTGCGAAATGTGCGTGGAAATTCGGGCGAATTTCCGCATCAAAGAGTTTGTGTGAATCGCGTGTTCGGGACTTTGTGGCAACGTGTTGCCATCGTCAGATTACGGAATGATTATAACAGGTGCGAGTGCGGATTGACTGGGCAACAGCGTTGCTGCCTTGCCTTGACTTGGCTGTGTGGCATAATCTGTCAGCCGACTGTCCCTTAAATAAGATTAACTGCTGATGCGGATGTGGCTGGGCCTGGCAAGGAGCAGCCACACAAGGAAACAATAATGCGATGATGCCGGGCCATGCTCACGTCCGCACAGTAGGAGGAGACTCTGAGGCAGCATCAGATCCAACCGTAGCCGTAGCTTTTCATCCGGGCGACATTCCCGTCAACAATTCAGCAAACAATTGGCAAATGTGGCCATAAAAGCATGACAGTTGTCACTGCCGTTGTCGTTGGCGCCCTCGCCCTCGCCAGAAGCCGCCTTTCTACCCCCTTCAGCCCGTTAAGCTTCTGCTGTCTCTGCTGCTTTGCAATGCACAAAGCGGAAACGGAAACGGATGCGGATGCGGAAATACATGTATGCGTGATGTTGTTACTGCCGCTGCTGCTATGGCTCCTCCTCTGATGTTGTTGCTGCTGCAACTGGTTGTTGTTGCAGCGCATCTCCGCTCTCCTGACTTCTATTCGCCTGGTACAATAAAAATGAGGCACGGCCAATTCGTTGGTCGATTTTGTTAAATATAAACGAAACTATGTTATTGTTGTACAAATGTTATTATTGTAGGATGCGAAAAGGCGCTAATTTTTAAATCTAGCTGTAAGATTTTACCAACTGATTCATTTTTTAAATTTGGCGCTCAAGAAGCAGTGGAAGCCCGATCGACTCTGTGATTATCTTTGGACTATTACAAGAGTTTCTTCTCTCTTACCACTAGTTGTATCAACGACGACAACGCACAGATCGGCGCATCGTCGGTCTCCTTGTTTCCTTTCGCCTCATGCACGAAATGGCGCCGTGCATGAAATGCCTCCTGTCTATCCGTCCATCTGTCCCCCTACCCATGTGTCCATCTGTCCCACAATGCGAGTGATGGCTGAGCCAAAAGCCAACATGTCGCCAGCAGACTAAGCCCGACCAGGCCACACATAATGTTGGCTAAGCCTTCAGTCAATTGCATTCAAATAAGCGGCCAAAGAGCGAGGGAGCTCTGCGAGTGTGGCCAAGGGAAAAGCTGAAAGCCGGAAGAGCGGAAAAGCGGGGAGGAAAATGTGCTCTACTGGCCTCCGCTCACATATGCAGAGCTCTCCGCTTTCAGGAACTCAGGAATGTTCAATTTCACCCATGGCCAGGCCCGGGCATCGTTTCGTGTATCACTTTATGACTGTGGGAAATGCAGGGAAATGTGAGGGGAGTAGAACTGCTGGAAAATGCAGAGGTTTCTGGTCTCTGTTGCTCTCTCTCTCTGTCTCTCACTCTCTCTCTGGTGGTGTTTAAACTTTAAACAACATTTATATTATCAGTGCCGGGAGTCGGGTTCTCGCCGTGTCCATGGCTCCCTTCAATGCCAATCCCGATCCGAGTCCCCAACCGCCAACAGTTTGCTTCATTACCCTCCTGCCGTTTCTCCTTCGCTTCTCCTTTTTTAAGCATGCAAAAAATGCTGCGTAAATATGCCAAAGAAAAAAAAAACAAGGCGAACAAGGGCCAGCAGAGCAGCAGCCACAACAATAGCACTAGCAGCAGCTGGAGCAGGAGGGAGCAGAAGGGGCGGCGGCAGTGTGAACCGCAGCAGCAACAACATCGACGCTTAAATCGGTTGTTGCTGTAACATGCTTGCCATTACACACATATACATATGTAATTCAGTTTCAGTTTCATAACTAAAAAACCATAAAACAAAATTGTGTACACACCGCCCCACAGCACAGCTGAGTGAGCCACTGAGTGAGCGATCCCGAAACCAAACCAAGGCCCCCCTAAAACCCCTGCTGCAGCCATCCCATAAAGCCTCCCACCCCAGGCAGTCGCCACCCACCCACTCAAAGCAAACACAGAGGACAGAGCAGAGGAGCAGAGCGGACGGAGGCATAATCAGCAGCGCCGACTGAACGAGTACAGTGGAGATTAGCTAAATGAAAAGCCCTCGAAAGGCAGCTCATGCGCGTGCAAAGAGGTCGCAAGTTTGTTTTGCGGCCAAATCTGCCCGCAGCCACAAAAGGCCAACGAGAATGCAACACTAACAATGGCAGAAGTTTGGGATTCGGCTATGACGACTGTGATATTGCCTACGGTGGGTTAGGCTACACACTCAAGGATATAGTGATAGGAATTATATAATATAATAATAATATTTTAATTATAAATAACTACTACTAAATAATAATAACAATAGTATAATTTGTTTTCATGTTAAAGAAAATGATTCGTTTTGGTTAAAGTACATCTTTTCTCATTAGTAAGTAAAATATGGATCATTGACAGTGGAAATACCGAGGTTGTCAGAAGTACATGTCACTAGATCCCTTATTTATGTTTAATTTAAGCCCAGTTTAAAGAAAACAAATATTATTTTAAGCCATAAATAAACGGTTTAAGCCAAATGTGCTCTCTATTCTTCTTTTCTATTTGATTTCTTGCCTTTCGTTGTTTATTCTTTTATTTATAAAATTTTGTCTATTTATCTGATTGGTTTATTCCTTTTCAAGTTATTTCAAACTGAAACAAACAAAGACACACAAAATATCTACAAAACCTGCAACAATTGTTTAATGTGTAATAAGAATGAGTTATCCTCTGACAGAGAATGTGACTCGCATTCACATTAGTCACACATGATTAGTCTCCAAGGGCGATTAAATCATTACGGGAATAAGTCACTGGAAGGGCAACAAAACGAACATACAAAATGCCACAATCTTTATTAAATAAGGTTTAACAACGAAATTATCTAAGAATTATTATCTAACATATATTCTTTATTACACGCTGTTAATATTATTGCTTTAGGTGTTAAGAACATAACTTATTAGAACAGAAAACAATGTCAATAAACCGAAATGTAGGTATTTAAGTCAATATCTTTATTATTGTGAAGGGTGCCAGCTACAAGGTTGCTAAACATAATACAATATCTTTATTATCTTTCTATTTAACACCGCGATTTTTTGTCAAGGAGGTTTATGCTTAGCTATTTATCTTTATTAGACAAAAATGTGTTAAGCTAATATACAAATTTATGAAAGGCAATTACTCATTATTATGGACAACATACATATGTATGTAAAGGTGTATTAAAAACAGCAAACTATGCTTTATTTTAATTAATTCTATTATTTTTATCCTTGGTGATCTATGCAGCTTCAAACTAGAAGTAAGATACTGTGATTAAGTGTAGTAACCGTGATTAAATCGGTGCTCAGTGACTGCCGCTTGTTAGCCTGACTCGCCACTTTGCACTAATCTGCGTTCTCATGGCTGAGTTTCTATTTAGGCTATTTTCACTGTTGTAATACACACACATACACACAGCTAGTGTGTGTTTGTTTTAAAGTTTGTGCAAAAAATTAGAATTCATTTGCAGGGACACAACACTCGAAATGGCCGGGAAAGTGCCATACACACACAAACACAGAAACATCCAGCGACCATAAAGTACATAAAACTGCCCAGCAACAACCACAGCTACAGCTATTACAACACCAATGGCCACACACACATAAATACACTTGTCAAAAAAGAAAACACAAAGAACTTCTCATTTAAATTCAGCGAAAACAATGTCAATAAGTTCAAACCTTGTCGTGTTCGCAGTTTATTTATGAATATTTAAAATGAAATAATAATAAAAATAAAGGAAATATTACTGAAATTAAATTAAAGAAGTATATTTTTCATTTAATTCACATTTTTTACAGCCTAAACACTATAAAATGTATAAGACCAACCCTAAATCCAGGCCTTATTCGTATTTTTTCAAGTGCTGGCATATAAACCTCTCATTCGGTTATTTTGTATTCAGAAAATGGCACTAATTATACAGTTATACAGTTATATGCGGCTTGAAGCGTCGCTGGGTTGCCACATTTTTGGCCACGCTTCCTGCTTGCCATTATCTGCCGCCGCCCTTGCAACGCGGCATCCTGCCGCCTGCAGCACTCCATCCATGGCGTCTCTCTATAGTGTCTATAGTGTCGCCTCCCCTTTCCAACTTAACCTGTGCGGGCACCTTTTGGAACCTCACCTGCAACGGTAATTAACGTTCTCGAACGGAACCGACGACTTGAAGCGTTGCCCTGACACGGGCCACGCCTCCGTTCCAAACGACCTCCGCCCACCGCCCACCGCCCACTTAGCTTCAACTGAGCAGCAGCCAAGTCGGAGTCGCAGTCCATTGGCAGTGGCAGTCGCAGCTGCAACACCTGCAGACAAGCGACAGCGACGTAGGATGAAGGACGCGGTGCACAGGACGTATACGTAACTTTTGTAATTAAAAGCATCGCACTGCGGCAGAGCAGCAGCAGAGGCGCCAGCAGAACAGCAGCGGCAGCAGTGGCAGCGCAGCGGCGACAACAATGCACTCATGCAAAAAGCTGCAGCTGCAGCGACAGCGACAGTGGCAAAAAAGGGGTCTGGAGCCGCGCTGCAGCTGCCTCTACGTTACTCCCCAACAAAAGGCAAGGGCGGAGGCCAAAGAGGGGGTGAGACGGAAAGGGCGAAAGCCGAGCACATTCAAACAAAGCTTGGAGGAGCGCACAATAGTTTTTTGGTCCTGAGGTCGCCGTTTGCCAAGTGGGTTGCGGCAGGTCGCAGTTGGCACACTTAGAAATAAATCGTTCTTAGGAGTTCAACAAGAGCGAGAGCTAAGAGTGCTAAAAGTCTCAAAGAAGAATGCTTACTTCTTGACATTAAGGGAGAATTTTTAAACTTTAATAGTTTGCGTATATTTTTATGATAAACTGAGCTTAACATCTGCCTCAATTTAAGATTGGAATTTCGCCTTAAACATGCTGAAAAGTATACTTAAAACTCTGGGAAATAAATAACTTATTTAAGAGCGTATTACTACTATAATTTGCCTTAAGGTTTTCATTAAATCGGCTTTTTGCTATGGTTTTTCCCAGTGCAGAATGTTTTCTAATAGGCCCTGGGCCACAGAGGAGCGAGAGGACTAAATGCGGTTGCGGTTGCAAGTGACTCGCTGGTCCTGGAAGCATCTTAGCGGGTCCTCCATACCACAGCACAGCAGCTGCATGAAAAGGCAAGCTGGGCCTGGAGCAATGTAAGCTGCTATCTCGTCTTTTCTGAGAACCAGAATCTCTGCCCGCCTCTGGGCGTGGTCACGGTCTCTGTAGTCCAATTTGCCAGAGTGCCGACAGGAGAGTCGCCACGCACCTGGTGGTTCTGGCCAGATGATCAGCTCCGTTCCAGCTCTTGCCACTCCATTTGGAGATTCAAATCTGTTGGCCAGATAGCCCAGAGATCCCCATGTGAGACATGGCACAAATTATGGTAGCAGTTAGCCTGAGGTTAACCCTCTGGCTGAGCCTGGAACTCTATCATTTTGGCGCATCTCTTGTCATTGTTTTTCATGGCCCGGGATAGTTGTCACTGGCCTGCCTTTTGGGCTGGCAGGGGGCGGGGGCTTGGAAGGGAGCTGGGCCTGCGGGTGCGTGGCCCTGCATAAAAAATGGCCAAGTTTAATTGATAAAGTTTCTCTGGCGGTGCCATGACGCCGCATTAAGCCACACTGTTCAGGGTGTTGGATGGCGGCTGTGGTGGTCGAGAGTTAAGGGGAAAAGCCTCACAGCTGCGATGGGAAAAAATCTGTTTGTTCAGCTTCAACTTAAAGCGTTTACGTGTGTATCCTGTCGTTTGTCCTTTGCCCTTGCTGCGTACTGATTCCCTGGGCGCTCGTTTTGCTCAATCGCAGCCAACTACTCGGTGGGCCCATGTCCGTGTTTGCACAGGGAGAAAAAGGGTGTCGAAAAGGGATGAATAAAAAGAAAATAATATGATATTATATGATGATTTTGTATCTCATAGTATAATTTAAAAACAAGACTTGTTAGTATCTACAGTTGCTAATATTATTAGAGTAAATACCCATTAATATAATATGAAATCTCTCTCCCACTTTCTCTGTGTGTCCACGTCCTGAACTCATGTCCTGATGTCCCTGCTCGTGTCATACCCACCCCCGCCCCAAACGGATGGGGCAATCAATGCAAAACAAAAAATTTTATTCCATCACTTCATCGGCGACATAAAAATGTATAAGTTTGTCCTGCATAAGGCTGCCCTGCGGCTCGCACACGTGGCGTCCTCGTCATCAGGTTGCTCCGTGGAACTCCCCGGAGCCTGATGTGGATGCCTCAGCTGGTCACGTCCTGTTTGGTTCGGCTTTTATTAAAAACGCTATGCAGAGCACATTACAAGTTAATAATTCCCGTGCCGATCTGCGCAGACACACACGCACTAGCTGCGAACGGGAATGTGTAGCAGAAGCAGCAGCAGCAGCCGTAGCAGAAGCTGCAGGAGGCGGAGGCATGACCAGGCTGGTGGCATATGCCACACACTCGTCGTGGTGCTGAAATATTTTGCCCCTTGGCCAAGCGCAACATGAAACGAATAATTTTTATTATTCCCACTCTCTCGCATCCCGGGAATCGTCCTTCCATCAGACCGGAGGAGAATCGCTCTTTCAGCCAGCAGCAGCCGGCAGTTGGAGCCCGCATCCGCATCCGCCTGGAATCCCCGCACGGAGTGAACGAATAATGGTGTTTGTGTTCGAAAATACATTTATTTGAGGGCGTTGCCGGAACGAAGAGATGGCGGAGGGGCAGAGCCCCCACAAACGTATGCCCTTTGCTCTGCGGCTGCGGCAGTTGACACAAATTGTCAGTTCATCAACGCCTACCGGGCGTATGCGTGATGTGGGGCCAGCCGCTGGCCAACGAGCTTCGTTAGCCAACTCTGCGAAGCCAGAGGGGCGGAACTGAGGGTGGGTGATGGTGCGTATAAATCCTGCACGTTTAACCATAACCGAATCGAAGCTAAATGAGAGACGCTCCACACTCGACGGAGCGACCATTCTATTGCCCCTTTATTCAGTCCATTGTTGCCTGTCCATATCAGTTTTGGTCGTTGCCTTTGTTGGCAATGTCATTGTTATTAACTTTTTATGGCTTATTACATAAGCAGCGCAAATCCGACTGACAACGCATACGTGACATATCCGATTCGAGGAAGTCTTGTGTGTATCACTAATTAAATATATAGATCGAATGCGCTGCCGCTGCTGGCCATAAATAAAACAATAAAAATACGCCTGATTGCCGTGCTAAAAGTTAACCCCAAAGTACCTCCTGCTATACCCAGCAGCCCAGCAGCCCAGCTCAACCTTTCGAACCCTTGACCCAGCTAAATCCCTTTCAATCGGACGGATTCAATTCCAATTCCCAGAACAATTAGTTCCGTCAGCCCCGAGCAGGGAAAAATGGAAGAATCCCAGAGAATCCGAGAATCAGAGAATCGGAGAAGGCGACTGGGGATGGGCAGATCTTCGCACGCCGAATCAATTGACAAAAGGTATTAAAAGTTTCGCAGCTGAGCGGAAAAAGTTTATCCGTCCTCGTGCCGAATCACAGCAAATGCTAAACAGCAATTCCCTGACTTTGTGCCCCATTAAATGGCAAACCAATATGGCGCATGGCGGGGGCCCAGACGGTAGTCTATATCGTAAATTGTGCGAGACGCAAAATGAGATACGTAGTTCGCATACCAAAGGATTTATAAGTAAAACATTTCTGATTAGCTTAAGGGGGGGCAGCAGGTTTGGTTTGGGAACTGGGTATTGGGCTATCCTCCGACTGAGTGTGTTTGCGTTCGCCCACTGGCTATTTCTATTTGATGTCCTGTGCTGACCTCGCTGCGGTTTCTCTACGGTTCCTTGTGCCTCGACTGGCTCTGGAAGTGCGCAAGTATAATAAAATCAAGATACAGATACGCAGCCAGGAGGGTGAGCACCCAGAGCAAACAGAGCTCTGGTCCTGGCCCTCTGTCTCTGCCACTAATTGAACTTGTGTGAACGTATTAGGGCTTATGTGCGAATGTTTGTCTGATTCAGCTCCGGCTCCCAGCACCGAGCTGAGGAGAATTTCGAGCGCCTGGCAGTGCTTAGGATGAATAAAAATATTGTGTTAACTTTGGAACAACTCTCAGTTGATATAACAGCCCCGGGGAAGGCGTGGCAAGTGCCGAGTGTCGCCCCTCTCTAAGTGTATTTGTTTCATTTGCCCTGAATGCTAATGATGGGAAAATTTGCGAATTTGCGTCAGGCCAAATGGGGTGGCTCCGGGATTGCTGCCTCGGTCGGTGCTGCTGGATCGAAGAAGTCAGTTCCCGAGTCCTCCTCCGACTGTCACCGAGACCCAGAGAGGAGTCTGAAATGCTAATGATGTAAAAAGCTTTGGCAAAGCTGAAACAAACGACAGCCGCTGTCTCGAAATGAGGAAACTGACTTAACTTAATTGAAGTTGCTGATGGCCGGGCTTGGCCCCGCTATTACCCCCTCCTCGTACAGAGCCTAGCATCCTGCTCCTTGGCCTGCGTTTAAGGACCAAGGATAACTCCTACCCGCTCTGATCGGAAGCTCGCTCGAAGTGATTTCGTAATTAATGAATTAGTGGGGTGCTGCGTTAGCGGTTACCCATGGCCATGGCTCAGACCGAAGAGTTCCGAGACTTCGGTCCGAGTTGAACAAGTTTGCCGAGCTGATTACACACTAAACTTGGCCAAGATGGGCTGGCTGGATGGATAGTTAGCTGGTTATTTCATTATCAGGGGCTGAGCGCATTGATGAGCCCCGCCAGACGCTCGTTGAAAACACTTGCAGCTGAATTATGATTTCATTAGAATTTATCTATCTGCCTCTCGGTCCCTCCACATCCTCCTAGAAGCCCGTGGCACCTTGCATAATAACTCATTATGGCAGCTGCATTTAGCCGGCTTAAATTGCTTCTGCCATCAGCTGCTTGGCTGGCTTCGCTCCCACTTTGGCTCTGCGTCTGAGAATGTGCAGCATTTCCGGCTCGTTAGCTCTACTGTAGGTGGTGCACGTGCTATGCGGGCCTGCCGTTGCCTGTGCCTGTGGTCCTGTTCCAGATCCTGCTCCTGCTCTTGCCGGCAGCCGCAGACAATGCTCCATTAGCATGCAGCATATTTTAATTAGCCAAATAAATTTACCATCCCGCCTGGCCAAGTCCGCTCTGTGTCCGGCTAAAGTTAAAGCTCTCACTCTATCTCTCTACGGCTCAGCGGCTCACTTGGCCAGAATTTATTGGAGCGAAGAAGCTGGCATAAAACATGTAACAAGGCTGCGAATAGAGCAACTTAACGGCTTTGAAATATCCTAGAAAAATTATATTTTTTGCGGCTTTCTAATATATAACAATAAATGTGGTTTAAATAGTAATATAAAATATAAATATTAATAATAAATTTATATTGCTTCGGAATTTTTAA
>JAEIIG010016616.1:0-92431 GCA_018904695.1 Drosophila parvula
TCGATAAAAATACTCATAAATGAAATATCAATTTTTCGATAGCAGTCTTTTAAATGCTAGTAAAATTCTATATTTATCGACACCTAAAATTTCGATATTTGCTATTTGCTTTTTCCAATATCATAAAGAGCGATATCTGTAAAGTCTATATTTATCGAACCTTAAAATTTCGATATATCAAAATGTACGATACCTTCGATACACTATATCGAACGTTTTTCACCTACATATAATATATATCATATATCCCTTAATTGTATCCTTTCCTTTCACAGTATCCATGCTTTCCGTGCCCTCGATCTTCTACCGACCCAAGGGACGCGAGGAGGAAGCGGATGGCGTCCGCGAAAAGTTTCAAGTGCCGGAGTCCGATCACCTTACCTACCTCAACGTGTACCAGCAGTGGCGCCAAAACAAGTACGTACTCTAGTCCTAGTCCTAGTCCTAGTCCGGTCCATGACTGAAATTAACGCCTAATACTCATCCCACCAACGCAGCTATAGCTCGTCGTGGTGCAACGAGCACTTCGTTCACATCAAGGCGATGCGGAAGGTGCGCGAGGTGCGCCAGCAGCTGAAGGACATTATGACCCAACAGAATATAGCCGTGAAGAGCTGCGGCACCGACTGGGACGTGGTGCGCAAGTGCATCTGCTCGGCGTACTTCTATCAGGCGGCCCGGCTCAAGGGCATTGGCGAGTACGTGAATCTGCGGACGGGCATGCCCTGTCACTTGCATCCGACGTCCGCTTTGTACGGCTTGGGCACCACACCGGACTATGTTGTCTACCATGAGCTGATCATGACCGCCAAGGAGTATATGCAGTGTGCCACAGCCGTGGATGGCTATTGGCTGGCAGAGCTGGGACCCATGTTCTTCTCCGTCAAGGAGTCCGGACGTAGTGGGCGCGAGAAGAAGAAGCAGGCAGCCGAGCATCTGAAGGAGATGGAGGAACAGATGCTGAACGCCCAGCACGAGATGGAGGAGCGTAAACAGCAGGTGGCACAGCGGGAGGAGCAGCTGGCCGCCAAGCAAGAGATCGCCACACCGGGCAATGCCACGCCCAGGCGCACCCCGGCCAGGATCGGCCTATAAGAGATCCTCGTTTCCAATGTGTTTTTTATTTTCAACTTTTATATTGAACTGTACTTCTTTTTTTTTTTTGTTTACTAAACCTTAATAAGAGTAATAAAGAGTATTTGTAAAGTGCAAACAAAGCCGAGGAGGAAGCCCCGGCTAGCTGCCGTCGGAGGTTTAGCTCCCGTATTCACCACAGGGATGCACTGGTTGTCCTGCAACTGGTGGGTGGTGTCACTGCACCGGCACTCGCCCCACTGGCAAACCATGGCAGCAGGAGCATTGGTCTGATCCAAGGGCTTCATCTGGCAGTCATCATTATGGCGACAGTAGGCGCCAAAGGACACGATGGGCTCACAACTGATACGATTTTTGTGGCTGCTGCTATCCTCCTCGTCGATCTCGATCGCGTTGGCTACCCTTTTGGGGTAGTGTGTGGGTCGACATGTACAGCGATGATCCTGGCACTGGCCAGACCCACCAAGGTTCACTTGGCATGGGGCACTGTTATCGCAGCTATCGCCATAGGCCGAGCCCGTGATGCACTTGCTCATGTTGCTGTTGTGCACGTAATTCTCTGCGCAGGCGCACTTCTTCAGCCCGGGCAAGCATAAGGTAGCGTCGCAGGTGCCACAATCGGTGTTAAACCGACAATTTGATTCTGCAAAAAAAAAAATATGTATTTCCTTAATTCGATCTGTAAGATGTGGAAGTATGAGCCAACTTACGTAGCACGGCCAGGCAGCGTCCCTGATGGAACTCGAATTTGGCCCGGCAGAGGCACTGGCCCTTCATGCACGTGCTAAACTTGTCCGCCAGCTGGCATTGTCGCATAAATTCGCATTCGTCGCCATAACGGACCGCCGCCGGCAGACAACGCCTGCGATCGGCACTGGGCAGATAGCCCACGTGGCAGGCGCACTGATCCCGCCTCCCATCGCACTCCGAATTCGGTTGTGGGCACGGGCAGGGACCGCCGATAATGTTAGTCAGTTTCTCCTCGTGCGGCCGGCAGACCACCGTCACGTTCGAGTCACGTGCCGTGCAGGCACAGCCCATGTTCACACAGTGTCCGCCATCGAATTGCGCGCACTGAGCGTCCGTGGTGCAAGCCAGTTCCAGCAGCTCATTCGTTCGACTAGGTGGTGTCAAAAGTAGTAGTAATAGGAGAGCAACCATTACATTTATACAAATCAAATGCATTTTTTATTCTGTGTTCCAGTCTGTCCAGGTTCCCGTTTCCCAATGCAGCCGTACGGATCAACCGTTACTTTTGCAGAGTCAGCTTCAAAGCTCGCCGCTCATAGCCATCGATATACATATTTGTTATCGGTGGTCACGAACAGGTGAAAAACTTCGCTAATGGGTTTTACTAGAGCAAAAATAGCATATTTTCCCTATTTTTCAAGATATCCAAACGATATCCATTTTATAGCTGCTATAAGAAGTAGTATATATATACATACATAAGCATATTCTGCAAAGGAATAAACAAGTAAGGTTACGAGTACAGGCAATTTATTAGGCATCAAGTAAAAAGGTATTTGAAATTATTCATAGAAAGGATCGATTTTGGTAATAAAAAAAAGTGCTCTACATATTCTTAATACAGACTTATCGCTTCAATCTTGAAGATCTACATATATTCACAGGTTGGGATGGGGTTGGTCGGATCGTCGCAGTACCTTGGCATAGGACATGTTTTGTTGATTGGAAATCATTATTGGCGACCCATTCCAATTGCCCGAGAACGGCGACAATGGAGCATTACCACAGCGACTGATGACGCCTTCAAAGTTCCCATTCAATGGCACCGAGCCCTGACCCACAGCCAGAGGACTGTTCCGGGACGCATTGTCTCGGAAATCTAATAGGTCAACACGATTTCGGGTGATCTGGTTGCGGTGCTTCCGGCGATTTTTTTTCTTGATGCCCACTGCTATGGTTATGTACTCGAGAGGTTCCCGCTTGAGGGGCGTCAGCACTCGTACATTCTCCACGATGGGCTCCATGCTCGACGGCTCCCAGATAGATGATCCCTGCTTGGAGGCGGGTTTCACAGAGCTAGAGACGGATAGTATGTGCTGTTTGGACCTTTTGCCCTTCAGCTTTTTAACGCACTCGGATATGGCTATGGACTGGCTGGACATGATCGGGGATTCCTCCTTCACGGCTGATGGGAGCAACTTATCTCTAGCAGTTGCAGTTGGTGTTTCTTCCGCCTATAAATAAATTAAATTAAATTTAAATTATTGTTACAAGAATAAATGAATGAATAATAATTAAATTTAATTACGGAAGTGACGCCGTCGTAGATATTCAATTTGCAATCGGACGAGGATTCGATGGGCGTTACCACAGATTCCTTTGAGTTGGTGACAATGTTGTCCTTCTCCCTCTGCTGCAGACCAGGGGAATTCAAGTTACTTGTCTCTTTGCCATCGACAAGGGTTTCCGGGGCAATGGAAGTCCGCTGCACCTCCAACAGAGCCTCGTATATCGCGACTAGATCGCGATTCGTATTTGAACTTTCGATGGTATTTAATTGGAGATCGTCACCGGGCTTCTGGATGCTGTCTTCAATGTCACTGTGACTGAACTCGTAGGTGCTTTCGCTGAGCATGCTCCGCTCATCGTCCTCGGAGATCTTCTCGGTCGGGGCAACGGATGACTGCTCGTCGAGATTGTTGATGCTTTCGTTGATGTCTCGCAGGCAGCGACTGCACATCAGGCCCGGCCGGACGTCCTCCGGTGGGAGGAGCTCCTCGTGCATGGTCATCATTTCCGGGTTGGCACTGCTGTCAGCTTGGTTCTCTTGCATAATGTCCGTCAACTGTTTCTCCAGCTCGATGCAACGCTGCTTCAGGTATTGGATCCCCTCATCCAGCTGTTTATAGACTTTGTGCCGGGAGATCTTGACCTCGATCATGGCAGTAATGTGCTTCCGCAGGTGCTCTATCTCGCGCTCCTGCTCGTCCGCCTTGAATTTGTATTCCTTGATCTGTGTCTCCAGCTCCTTGTTTCGCTCCAGCAGGGGTTTTCCCAGCTGCATCTGGGAGACATCGCTATCACAATTCTCCATTCTGAGGGTTTTTCTTAAAGTCGAACTGGCTAACTTTGTTACTTATAATGTGCTTGTTAAGTTTTTGACGTTTATGTGTTACTTTATAGCGGCAACTGAAAATCTCTATGAATTTTTCGATCATTTCAATGAAAGCTTTATGATAGGTACCTATGCAACAAGAAAAAGTCTATGATTTACAAAATCGGTTTCTTATTTAAATTTCTCTTGGCCAACAAACGAAGTCTGGCAACTCTACACATAAAGGGATTATGCGATCTGGCAGCACTACAACTCCTGACAGTCTTCAACTTCGTCTATCTTCCCCCCATCTTTGACGGTATGTCCTACGGCTTCTATGAGAACTAGTCTCCCACGCATTTCATAAATTTGTGCTGGGAGAACTTCTGATTGGGATGTTGTTGTTGCCGAAACAATAACAATTGCCTGTTTCTTATTCTTAATAATAATATATAGACATAGATCATTAAATAATAACATTAAAAAGAATTTATAACAAGTGTTCTGAAAGAAATGTAAACAAAACAAAAGAAAAACATATGCAGGCACCATCTGCTTGCAGAAAAACAACAGATGATTTGGTTTCAACTATTCTGAGCCACTTAAAACAGTCCACAAAAGAAACGTTTCAACGGAAACATTAATCGATAGCATGTACAACAAGACAGAAAGAAAATTATTCGATACATAGATACTATCGTATGGTACCCTTCTCTATTGGAAAAACGCGAGCGGCCAGCGAATTACAAAACACAATGTCGTTCAGTAATTTGTTAATGAAAAGCTGTCTCAATCAGGGCATTCACGGTTCCCGGGTCCCCAGCGTTTTGTACACTGGCACCCGCCATGGGCACACCATACGCGGCAAGCCACCAGGCGTTGCCCGCACTCTGGAGCAGCGATTGCGAGGTGAGTGAAATTGTTCTCAAATACACCTGCTGTGGCTGATTCAAGTTGATGTAACCGCTTCTTCGGTTCGCTTCTGTTGTGCAGAGGAGACCCTGTCGGATCCTGAGGTGGTGTCCCGCGTCAACATTGGCTTTCCACATCTGAAGGAGTCGCGATCGGCGCAGCTGAAAATGCGACTGGAGCACTTAAAGGCGCAACGCACCAGCAAGGAGCTAGAGAAGTTGGCGCGCAGCAATAAATGTGAGTTTATACCAAACAAAAATCCAGTGTAAAATACAAATAAATCGGAATTGACAGTGACCATTGACCTGGAGAAGGTGCAGCAGGTGTATGTGCAAACGACGGGCCACCACGATCTGCGCCTGCTGGCGGACCACTACGGCATCTTCGAGCATCTGTACGGTAGCGCCTATTTTGTGCCCCGCGTGCCGCTCAGCATCAATTACGTGCTGGGTGGAGGCGACCGCCTGGCTCCCGTCTATAATGGCAACGTAATTAAGCCAGCGGAGGCGGCAACGGCGCCGCAGGTTACCTTCAACGGCAGACTGGATCCAATTACCGGCCAGGCGGCCAGCACGGACACTTTCTGGACTTTGGTGGCGACCAATCCAGATGCGCATTATACCAATGAATGCCTGCATTGGTTCATGTAGGCAGCCGGCTTCTCTGCGAGTATTTTTGGGCTTAATCACTACTGATGCCGGCTTCTTCTTTACAGCGCCAACATACCCAACGGTCAGGTGAGCGATGGCCAGGTGCTGGCCGAATATCTGCCGCCATTCCCGCCCCGCGGCATCGGCTACCAGCGCATGGTCTTTGTGCTCTACAAGCAGCAGGGTCGCCTAGATCTCGGCTCGTATCAGCTGGCCGACGGTGACTACAACAATTTGGAGAGGCGCACCTTTAGCACCCTGGACTTTTACCGCCAGCACCAGGATCAGTTGACGCCGGCTGGCCTGGCCTTCTATCAAACCAACTGGGACGAGTCCCTGTCGCAGTTCTATCACAATGTTCTGAGTACGTTTTGATGGTTACTAATC
Source organism: Drosophila parvula (assembly GCA_018904695.1). NCBI lineage: Eukaryota > Metazoa > Arthropoda > Insecta > Diptera > Drosophilidae > Drosophila > Drosophila parvula. Next base: position 6,109 of record JAEIIG010016616.1, read on the forward strand.
CCAAGGATTGGCTAATTATTCCATGCTCTCGCAGAGTGTAAGGAGCCCGTGTACGCGTATGACTTCCCCAAGCCATATCTGTCCGATCAGAAGTTCTTTCCGCTGAAGCAGCCCTTCAATCTGTACATGGACAAGCATCGCGACCCAAAGACTCTTAACAAGGAGTATCTAGAGCGCAAGCTGGCCAAGACCCATCCATTCGATGGACCAGATGCGCCGTTGCGCTATCCCAATGCCCATCCCATTGGCGGCGATGTGCCTTCCTGGCAGAAGACCGAGATCCGGAAGCAGCGACTGCAAATCGGACGCGTGCAGGACTATTAAAGGGATCAATAAATTGTTTTGTAATTGTTGTAACAAGTTCTCTTTTTTATTCACTGGAAGTACATGTGTATATGCGTTCGTTTTGCCCAAAGAAAACTACGTGGATATATAGGGGAAAAGGTGGAATCCTTGGAGTCATGTGAAGCGCTTAACAATTGTCTGGAAGGAAGGAAGGAAGGAAGGAAGATATAGATTCGTCGCTAATGTGTGTGGTTTTGGTTAATTTGTTTGATTTTTGGCACAGCTTCTTCTTAGTTAGTCCTCTACGATTCGATATTATGTTTATTTCTATTGTGTTTCGTCGTTGTCCCGTGTTCAGCGCCTTAAGTACTCGGTATTTATGGAAGTGGGATGGACCCTGGGAATCGTTAAGTCTGCGCCTTGCCATAGCTGCCCACTGGCGGCCTATATACAGCTGGCAGGAAGGACACCTGAGTTCGATTGAAGGCATACTTTCGCTTGCCAATATTCTTCAGTACGTTATCCATGCGTGTGCCCTCGCTGAAACAGAAAATATGTTTATATGTTATGAAAATAATGTTTCATCGAAGAATTTAAAGGACTCACCTTCTCATTGTGCTGAGGGCGTAAGGCACGTGCTTGGCCGGTAGCTGAAACTCGCGCACGAGGACGCGACACTGCTCCAGCGTCACAGCCATTCCAGTGCGATCCTTGGCGCTCTTGCAGGAGGTGAACCGCAGTCCGTCCATCAGCCGGCACGCATCCTCGGCCAAATGCAAAATCTTAACATTCTTAGACACATTCGCCCGCAGCTGCTGCTCCATCAGGCCCAGCAGGGAGCGCAGCGACTCACCAGCCTCGACCGAACCAAGGCCCAGCTTACGGTAGCGTCCAAAGTACTTGCTCAGCACCAGGTAATTGTCCCAGTTGGAGCGATGCTGTTCCCGCGTCTGACCCAGGGTCTCCGCAAAGCTGGCCTTCTCATTAATGCCAATGTTGAAGAAGACGGGCGTGACCTTAAACGAAATGGAGGTACCGTTGCCCGGCAGCGAGTGCTCCGGCACGGGCAGCTGTACCTCCAGTGCCTGGCGCGAGCCCGTAATCCGAGGCGTTGGCGCCATGGCGGCATCACCCTGCGCTCTCACCAGCTGGAAGCTAACGGCTGACAAGTCCTCGATGGCAATGCACATGTCGCTCCACATGTCCGCCTCGTTGCCGTACAGGGTGAGCAGGCCCTCAAAGTAGGCCAAAGGTCCTAGGTCACGCAACATCACCAGATAGGCCATGTCCAGCTCGCTGCCCCACAGCCGGAGCATCAAGGAGGTGACCAGTGAGGTTATCTGCCAGGAGGGACAAGAACAAGGAGTAGCAGTTACCCGAAAATTATGTAATTATGTATTGTGTAAATATCGAGGGAAAACTGCATCCTATTGTCGTTAAAAATCATGCTCACCGCTTGAGAGAAGCACACGTCGCGGCGGTACATGATGCTCGCCTGAAGACTGTTACAGCGCACATCCTGTTGCAGCCGCTGCACCGAATGGATCAGCCTGGCGGTCTTCAGCAGCCGGTCCATGGCATGCCGCAGCTTGCGCATGCTGGGCCGCAGTTCCGCCTCCCAGTCGGTGGTGAGCGAGAGATCCAGACCGTCGGTGAACTTGTTGCCCTTCTTTTTGATAATCACCGGCGGCGTGTCTCCCTCTTTGCTCTCTGCTCCTCCCTCCTGCTCCGGGTCTAGCTTTGGTGCTGGGGCAACGATCACGTCGGGCGCTTGTTGCGGCGCCACAGTAAAGCCCTCACGGCGCTTAACTGGCGCCTTGGGCTGACGCAGCCTGATGGCCGGACTGTCGCAGTGGCCGCAAAAGAACTTCAGCTTACTCACCAGACACATCACGCTCGCCTCGATGTTCAGCTGGGTGAGATCCAGGGGCTCCGGCTCCTCGGTGGGCCGATAGTAATTGGCCGAGGGCGAGGAGCTCATCAGCTTGGTGTCCAAGAAGCCAGCGGGAGGATGCTGCTGCTGCTGTTGGCGCCGCTGGCTCTTGCCTATTTCGTCCAAGTCGATCAGCTGGAGCACGGCAGGAACTGCTGGGGGAGGGACAACTTCAGAGGGGTTGCCCGTGTCCCAGCTGACCGGCAACGATTGATATGTGACTTCCTCTTCTGTGGGCGGCTCCTCCGGCTCCCTGTTCTTGCCCCTGCCCTGCTCCAGCCGCCGCAAGTGCTCGTTGTACGACTTAACCACATGCTGCAGCGAATCGATGGCCCGGATGTCCAGGGAGCTGCTCGGCGAATGCCAGCTGTTGGAGCGCATCAGCGACAGTTGCTGGTGGCCGCGTGGCCACAAATCTGGCGGCGCAATTACCGGTGTGGCAAAGTCCTCCAGCTCCGGCGACTTCAGCTCCAAGGCCGTCAGCTGCTGGGTGATTTTTCGAAATGGGGACATGGGCTCCATTAGCACATTCTCGGGCTCCTCAATAATGCGATGGCGTTCGATGAAGGCCACGCCCTCCTCCACGATGCTCGGCTCCCAGATGGAGAGGAGAGTGCGGGTAAGGGCCACCATTTGGTTGCACAGCGGCATCATATCCTGGACACTGCGCCGACTGGCCAGCTGCAGGAGCTGTGACATCAGCTCGACGATCTCCTTGCGCAGCTGCTTGGTGGTCTGCACGGCATCGTTGGCTGTCTGCACCTTGCAGGCGTCACTCTGCTCCAGCTTCCAGGACTTGCTCTCCTGCAGCAGCCTGCAAGGAAGGGGCACCCACCTTAATAAACTCCTATGCCAGGTTATCCTTCTTACTCACTTGATCAGTCCGCCGCACTTGTGTCCCTTGGGATCGTGACGCGTGAAGGCGCCCACGGTGATCACATCCAGGAGGCCGCGCCTCTGCAGCGTATCGTTTTGGGCCCACATCCGTTGGACATGCAGGTTGACGGGCAGAAACTCGAGCGCCTCGTCCGCCTTGGCCGAGGAGCGCTTGTAGAAGACGCCATCGCGTGCCAGCTGCTGGATGTTCTGCTTCGCCTGCGAGTAGTCCTTGAGCAGACGCAAATGCTCCTCGAGTAGGTTCATCTGGCGCCAACGCCACTCGCCGCTTAGCTCACCCATGCCGGAGATCTCCTGCAGCAGCTCCTTCTCGCGCTGTATCCAAATGGAGAGCAGCTGCTGGGGCAGCAAACAGCACAGGCGGGACTCCAGCAGCGTCTCCTGCACACTGATATCCGCCCCGAGGGAGGAGTGCAGGCGGTAGGTTCGCATCAGGGGATGCGAGCATATGCGCTGCAGGCCACACTGCTGGGGAACGAACAGGCGGACGCTCAGCTTCGGCGGCAGCGACTGGGTGCGGCGATGGGCTGTGAAGTGAATCCACACTTACATAACGATTACTATTACAGGGTAAATCTGCGACAACTTACCTCTCCGGCTGCCCTGCACGCTGCCGGCCGTGTCAAAGAGCTGGGTGCTGGAACGCGGCGGCCCATTGCCGCTGTTCGACTGCCCTACCGCCTCCAAGGCGGTTCCGGCAACGGCCGCATCCGGTGACCACGAGGTCAGCGTTATAAAGCCACAATCAACGCCACGGGGCGAGGTCAATGGCATGCGGAGCCGCGTGGTGTCCTGAATGGCGCCCAGCGACACCTCGGCGTGACCCAGCGGCAAGGCGGTGAGCGTCATCCTTTCGCGCACGTCCAGCACACTGAACCGAAGACGGGTGGCGGCCGAGAAGTTGGCGCTGCGATGAAAGCGCATCGTGCACAGGAATTGAGGGGTGCGCGTGCGCTCCTGGTACTCGGTACGGGCATGGTCCCGCCACAGGCAATCATTGTCCTCGCTGGGCACCAGCAGCGAGCAGACCACCTGAGGATTGGGCAGGCCCGGCAAGCTGTCACAGCTCAGGGCCGTCTCGCATATGGGCAGCTCCGACAGGTCGAGATCTGTAAGAGAGATGAAGCAGAACGAGAACGAGGTAAGATCGCAGAAGGGGAGCAGTGACCACAACTGCGGGGGGAGTTAAGGAGTTAAGAAACAACAACAAAACGAAATTAACAAATTAACAACAAACACATCAGTTTTAAACGTTTTTTCAAATTCATAAGCAAAACAAAGTTTATTCAAAGAATAAATTCCATGGTATTCAGTTCCTTGGGAAATGATTTTAAATTCAATAATCACATATTTATGTATGTATATTCCCCGCGTCCAGTTTTCAGGCGGGGTTGGATTAGATTCTATGTACAAACAATACAATATACAACGCTCTAAAATATGTAGGTGAGGCCATGGTACAACTATCCATTTAAGGTAGCTTACATATCTCTTAACTTCCAGAAAGACATGCGCTAGAAGGAGATGGCGATAGCAAGAGAGTCATCAAGAAAGAGAGCAGCTCTCAGGATGAGACCACCTTTTTATAATTCCAGCATGAGTGAGCCTTTGCTGGAAGTAGAGCTGGACAAGTATCGAAGATTTCGACGGTTTACATCGATATATCTAAAGCATGATGTTTTACCAGCTCTAGCTGGAAGTCGAAATGCTGATTTCAATCATGGTAGAATTTTATAAAGGTAGTCTCATCGATCGAGCTGGTCTATCTCTCTCGAGGACATTAATGCTATTGCTATCTGCTGCTAGCGCATGTCTTTCTAAAAGCAAAAATAGAGAAAGTAAATATTTAAGGTCCTCAACTAAGGCTACCTTTATATATGTACATAGTTGTATCATGATTTCAAGATGACCATAAACCGGATGAGCATGCGTGAAAGTGAGCGTAAAAGATAGCGAGAGGAGTACAAGTGCAAATGCGGGTGACTCTGGGGTGTAAATATTTGGTTTCTTTTTTTTTTTTGTTAATAGAAACTTAAACAAAAAAAAAACGTCTTTTTCCATCTTCTTTCCGGCTTTCCATTGATTAAAACTGTATAAGATCACCTTCAAAGGGCGCTGCCGCCGCCAGCTCAACGGGCGGCAACCCTTCATCCTCCTGCTGCTGCTGCCGCTTCTGCTCTGCCTCCAGTGACATGGGCATGCCCAGGTCAATGTGATTGCCCATTCTTAGGGATCTCGTTTTGGCCGCTATCTGTTCCTTTAGCTGGCGAATGAGCAGGTTTAGCTTTTCGTTAGACGCATCCTCAATGCTGGCCACCCAGGCGAGCCGCTCCGCCGATGTGTACGTGATGAAGCGCTCCGAGATGCTATCCTTAAAGTCTAAAACCAACAACGATTTAGTATAAAGAGAGAAACGTCGAGGCAAACATCTCACCTAGATCGAAGACATATCCCTCGGGATCGCGCTCTTCATTATGGATACGGGGGCGACAGTTCTCCAGCACCAGCACGCCAACCACTGCCGATTTCGGGTCCCTGTCCTTGAGGTAGAACAGTAAGTTGCCACGTAGCTTGCACCAGCGTTCAACGCGGACTGTTAGGGCAAAAGGGGGAGAATGTGATGTGCAATAAGCCGAGAGTGTAGAGCAGGAGAGCAGGAGGATAGTGTTTGCCTTGGTGCATATGTGGCGGATGTGTAATCAAGGTTGCATATATAATATATGTTCTAAATATATACATATATTTATATATATATGTATATAAATATATATGCAACGCATGACGGAACGGGTGATTAACCGCTTATCTCGCTGGTAAGTACGTACCTTCGCTGCTGCGCCACAGGAAGCCTTCTTGGCGGTCGCTGAAGATGAGCAGGCCCTCCTTGTCGAATCGGGTTGCTGAATTGCTGGCAAGAGAGTTTAGCTCCGATTTGTTAAGGCGCATGGCTCTCTGTGTGAGATGAATAAAACTCATTCCATTAGCAAAACCCATTCCGATAATAATATATCCCACAGATGGACGGCCACGACTCGCACACATCCGCAGCGCATTATTTATTCACGGCAATTACACGCCACGCTCAAGATATGTACGTGCCTAGCGACGTTGGAGAAAGTGGCGGATGCGGATGTGGATGTGGGCGTGGGCGTGGGCGTGGGCTTTGCATTGTATGGGTCAAGAGTACAGATACATACCTCCAACTCCTCTACTCTCCTGCTCCTGCTCCTGCGCCTGCTCCTCCTCCTCCTTTGGTGCGACCTGCGACCTCGTTACTGTCCTTATTGATATTGCTTTGCTGTTGCACAGCCCACGGCGTCAATGACAACGTCTCACACTGCCTGCTGCTGCTGGTGTCGCCCCAAGGAGGCCTGTCTCATCCAAAAGTGTTCGGTCGCTTGTTCTGAGCAGTTCCGATAATTGTTTATTGTGCTCTTATGTTTAGATTCGTTTAGTTAAGCCTCCTGCCCAGTGTGACCACAGTTGAACTGTTTCAAAATACCGCCACAGCGGTCACATTGGCGATTAATATAATACAGAGCGATTAATATAATAAAGCAATGTTTCCACCAGAATGGCAAGTTCCTATAATACGCGCATCGGCATACTCGATTATTTTTCATATCGATGGACGCCCGCTGGTCGGATATGTATTTATTATTTACCAAATGTATGATTACATCGTGTTACTTCACTCTACAAATAGTACATTTAAGAAAGTTTCTACTTCGCTGGCTTTTGGTGAATATAAAAGGAGCCATATCACTCCTTTTTTAGGAAACATTTGAAAACGATAAACATTGGAACTCAACGATAGCCGATGCAACCACGAAAAAAAAAGACGTACATATGTTCTTTGCAGTCTTCAAAATAGCATGTCGAATCTGACCACCTTGTGGCACAAGAGAGAGCTCCATATGATAAATCCACAAATAGAAAATGCACTCCTAGTAGAAACGGGCACTTGAATAAAATGCAAAGACATCGACATATCGATGTAAGTTCGATGTTTCTTCCAGCTCGATTCCATTATTCCATTCCTGTTCACGTTGCCCTCTTTGAAGTCTTAAGTTTAATTTTAAATTAGAGCCAAGGAGATCAGTTGAAGCCGAGGAAAATGCCGGAAAAATACAGAAAACTGCAGCAGCAGTTTCTCTGCTGCTATCCCGTAAACAAAATGGCTTGGTCTGTGAGTATTCGCTTTCGATTTATCTTGGCCACCTGTTGAATCTCATCTCCAGCAGCCTTGTTCCCGTTTCAGTCCGTCAAGCTGCCGTTGAGTTGGGAGGAACAGCAGGTCCTCATGGACGCGACCTGTCGCCACCCGCTGAACCGGCGCCATCCAGTGCGACGCAGCTACGTGGAGGCCTTTATCAAGCAGCTGATGCATTTACTCAAGGACCAGAACGAGGTGCACGACGACATATACGGCAGTCTGTGCAACCGCATGGCTGAGGGCTCGGATTCTTCGGGCACGGCCTATTCATACAAGCACTATCTGCTGCAGCCGGGCGCCTCGATCACGCTCCGCGAGTCCAATAGCTTCGTCAGCGAGGGCACAACGGGACTGTGCACCTGGGAGGCAGCGCTGGCTTTGGCCGATTACCTGGTGGAGCACCCAGATTTGGTTCGCGGCAAAAATGTGGTGGAGCTTGGCGCTGGAGCCGGGCTACTTGGCATCCTCTTGAAATTGCCCGCCATGGCGATGCAGGCGGAACAGGTCCTCATCACCGATGGCAGTGAGTCGTGCGTCCAGCTGATGCGCGAGAATATTGGTCTGAATTATGCAGACACAGCGTCGGATCAGGCGCCCAAAGCGGAGCAGCTGCGTTGGGATGCGGTTGGCGAGTTTCCATGGCAGGATTATGCTGAAACGGATCTACTTCTGGCCGCCGACGTAATCTATGACGATTCCCAGTTCGATGCTCTGCTGGGCGCAATGGAATTCTTTTACAAGCGACGGGGCAGCCAGCTGGAAATGCTGCTGGCCAGCACGGTGCGGAATGTGGACACTCTGCATCAATTTATGACCAAGCTGCGTAAGTATTATATTTGTGATCAAAATAATATATCGGGAATATCAGGAATTGTTTGAACCAAAGGCTTTCATCTTGCCCTTGCGACACCAAGCACGTACTTGTTAGAGTTAGGTGTTAGTAGAACTCATACGTCATAAAACCTAGAACTACATATTTTTTCTTGTTTATTTCCACAGTGTTTTAAGTAACATTATGTTTCGATCGAAGTAATTTATTCTAAGAAAAAGCCCTGGAAAGATTATAGTATATCTTAATTTATTGCACAATTCTTTGAATGCTGACTGTTTTCCCCTATAGCTTTATTAACTCGCTTTCTTTTTATATTTTGCAGGCATTTGTGACTACAAGGTGACTCCCTGTGCGAATGTCTCTGCTTGTGCCAGCCACTTTTGTCGCGATCACACAGCCGCCGTTCAGGTTATCTCCATTAGACGCTAGTCTTAGCCCTCTTAAAATAAACCGATAATAAAAAACAACGCAAAACTACTATCCATTATCTGTGAATCTCACAAAAGAACTTAATTGTTCCGATTGTTTGGCTTGTACTTATTCAGGATTCACCATGACAATGAAAGGGGTTTTGTTTTCATTATATTTCTCTCTCTTTATTAAGTAAACAAAATATCGTATCATATCGTGCTTATTTTTTATAATATATAATGAATGGATGGGCGGAAAGCAGCTCTTTCAGCTCCCAGAGTTCGTTCTATTATCGTCGCGGGTAAACCCAAAAAATGGGAGAAGAAGTAAGTTTTTAGATAGTTCTGTCGAAGGTCTATAAAACCAGTTGTTTCCTTACAAAGGTACGGGGCTCTAACATATCTACACAGGTGCCCCAGGTATTCGCTACTCACTGGTTGATGGTGGGAATGGTGCCGTCGTTCAGCCAGCGGACGTTGAGCTGTTCAATCTGGTGATTCATAAAGATAATACCGTACAACTCGTACTGGATGTCCAAAAGGTGGGCTCGATGAGTCCGTGGCACCTTCATGCCCACAATCAAAGCCAACAGCGAGCTAATTATCATAAAGACGAACCCCTGGGCCATAAGGATGCTCGAGTCGATGGCATAGAAGTAGGAGTTCTCGGCATCCGACACAAAGTACAAGTACACGATGCTGGTGCTGACCAGCTTGAACACGTACGAGCAGCACGTCACGCACTCCGTGAAACGCAGGTGAGTGACCTCCAGCAGGGCTATCTGCTGGCTGGAGTAGGACAGTCCGAAGAGGACCAGCAGGAGCCAGAGTGACCACCTGGAGTCCGAGACACTGCACTGGATCATGGCCAGCAGGGTGAAGCCGACAAGCGTCATTTGGCTCGACACAAAGGTGACCTTAACGGAGACGAACCACTGGCAGATGGGGGCTAGCAGGCTGCCACCGAAGATTGTCCAGAACATGCCATCGATGCCGGAGAGCTCCGTTAACCGGACACCCTTATTCAGGCTGAACCAGTAGATGAAGTACACGAAGAGTGCGAACTGCACAGCCTCTGTGAACAGGACGAGCAGCATCATGTTCCACGCCTGATTCTTGGTCACGTAGAAGAACTGTAGCCGCTTGATCACCTCCGAGCGCGGCTCAAAGATGCTGCCATTGGAATTGGCTATCCGCAGGTCGTTGTCCAGACTGTTTACCAAATCCACTGTGCCCAGGAAGTGGAGCACCTTCTGGCCCACCAGGATGGCCAGCATGACAGCCGTTACACTCAGGTATGTTCCCGCAAAGTTCACATAGAGATCGTCGGTCAGCTGCTCCACGGTCGGCGTCTGTTCCGCCCACTGCTTGACGTTCCGGCTGTAGGTGCCATCTATGAGGCTTACCGCCGAGGCCACGCCCAACAGGTAGCAGCTGCAGCTGGCCGAGATCATTGCCGAGCGGCTGCTCTTGGAGCTAATCGTGTGCAGGAAACTAAAGCCGGCCACAAAGGTTATGCTGTGGGCCACATACGAAATGTAGGCGCCAACGTGATCTGCCAGAGGTATACCAATCATTTTAGTCCAGGATCTTGACCCGCTTGTGGTTTGCTTTGCTAATCTAATCTATTCCCATGACTCACCGAAGCCATCGGCAAAGTAGAAACAGCTGGCAATAAGATTGAAGGCACCGGCGACGAGGAGCAGCCACGAGTGCCAGTAGACGATGCACTTCTTCACATATTTAACCGTCAGCATGACTAGAGCGGTGATCGTCGCACAGCAGGCGCCCAGGATCAGGGGTCCATAGTATGTGAGATCCGTCGCATTCTCGTTCCTAACCGCCACAAAGGCGCAGATCGTATAGCCGAAGATCATGCCGCAGGGTATGAAACTCAGGCAGACTGGGGGAATTTGGATTATATATATCTCTCTCCCGGCAATTGATCTCTTAGGAGGGTTGGTGACTCACCCACATAGCTGGGCGCATACTTGAAGAACTGCAGCACCAGTTTGCCCCACATATTCGCCATATTATGCAGTTGAGGAGGATTTGTCGTCCAGCGGGAGTTGTCCGAGCTTGGAGCTCAGAGCATTTTAGGCCGCAGTTGGGGGGGAAATGACAACAGACACAGACGCGAATCGGTCAGAAAGTCCGTCGGAGTAGGCGACTGCGGCAAAAAGGTGGCTAAGCTAAGCGATTAGATAAGCCACCAGCGCCACCACCAGGTGCCCCATGTATGCATGGCTACACGGGGCGAAAAAATCGAGATTGTCTAGGATTCTTATAATTATTCAACTTTGAGTTGTAATGCCTGAAAAACAAGCGGGCAGTCATGTCCAAGGCTATGCCTTCTATATTATTTATATCATCATATGTGTCTGCCCGGCCTCTGCCGGCATATGCACAGAATGGCCTGTATGTAAGCAACAATCTAGTGAGTTTAAAATTTAGTTTTGTGGCTAAATGTAGGCATTTTTAAAGGTAAATAGCTATTTTTCTAATCTAAGGTATACTTGGGTGCTATACTAGGGGAAGAAAAACGGCAAACAAGGCATCTTAAAGTATAAAATCAAATTTTTAAGGTTAAAAATTCTGTGTTTTCTTTACTACTTATGTACAATTTTTGCATAAATTTGGACACACTTTTAAAGGGTCTTAAAAAACCCTAATGATTTTTGCAGAGGCCCGATTTCTTTTGCAGTATTTAACAATATATTATATTAGCTATTTCTTTGTTCATATTAAGCAATTTGTTCTTTTCCAGTTTGTGTGGATAAACATTTCTGAAACAAAAAGGTTATCCATAATTTATTGGATACTCTTTGACTTAACTTAATTGATTTCAAACCCCCCCTAACACCTTTTCAAAGAGAGTAATCAGATAATGCTCAAGGAAAATGTGAGCTTTTTCAGCCACTTAGGCCCGTTGTGTCCATTACTTATATATAGGGCCTATTAAGGCTTGAAAACTAATCTTGAATGGCCAAGACTGATAGGAAATTCGGGCAATCAGACGTCCGGTCGGCGCTAAGGAGAGTATAGGAAGTATTTTATTGCTTATGGAAAGGGGTTGGGCTGGCTGGCGATTAAAATAAGAGAGCCAATGTGCAAACATACATATTTATATATGTATATAATATATGTACATATGTATGTAAGTTCTGCTTTTTAGTTTGTTTACCTTTGAGCGGAACTTTGATTTTGGCCGAGGGCGAGTAAGAGGGAGAGCAAAGTTAAGGTGGTCTTTTAGCTTTCAAGATTATGTATGCAGCTCTCTTGGCTTTGGGTGGGCTTTTAAGGAATTTGGTGAGGATAAGAGAAAGGGGATTCATTTTAAAGCCAGAAAAGATAATAAAAAAGAATATATATAATATATATAATAATACAAATTAAACCCTATAAACAACCAGATAATTTAATATTTACATTATTAGCGCCCAAAGCGATTTACTTAACTCTTAAGCTTAAGATTAGAGATGAGCTTGGATCGTGTTACATTGTGATACCGCAGTTCGTGTTTGCAAATGAAACAAGGTCAAAAATATCTAAAAAACTTAAAGAAAGTGAACTTTAAATATTTCGTGATCCATCTCTACACCAGTACTCCATCTCCACTCGATCTCAAAGCTCATCTTTACTCCAAAGCCCCGCTTTGCATCCCAATACTTTTTTCTTTATTAATCGAATAGTGATGGTTGCGTGACTTCAACAAAAAGAGTCCAAAGCTCACGTTGCATAAGCTTATGCGCTCCTGCGAGAGAGTCAGGGCCGGCTTCTGCGCCTGTGCTCCTCCCCGGCTGGCGATTGCCTTCCCCTTCCTTCGTCCTTTGGCCATCATTCCTTAACAACCCGGTTACGGCGCTTATCTAGGTACTTGGCCCGGCCTTATCCTAGGCTTTTTGCTATCGGAACTTGACTGCGCCGATACCGACAACCGCTTGGGACGGACACAGAGCCGAGAGCCAAATGAAGCAGTGCGGCTGTGATTAAAACATCGGGAATCCCGGGATTAGCGGGATGCTGCTTAGTGTCAATAACCGGAGCTAGCAATGGTATGCAACGGAACCAGAGCCACCGCCATCGCATCCGCATCCGCATCCGTATCCGCCCGCGTCCGGGTATATTTCACTCAGTGTAATCATGTTTGTGATGAGCATCTGGTGCAGCAGCCTCAGCTTGAGCAGCCGCAGCCTGGCCATCGCCATGGTGGCCTGCGTCGCCCTGCTCTACTTCTCCTACAGCTTCAACGTCTGCCTTCTGGCCAGCATCAGTCGCTGTTTGCAGCAGGTGAGTGGGTGGGATGGGAAGGATGTGCTCCGGTATAACACATCGATTAACATCGTCGGTGTTAATCTTTACTACTACGGGAAACCTTAAACAAATACATAAAACACAACATAACAAGGATAATTGCAAGAAAAATACAAGATTTGACTTCGGTACAACGAAGTTTGTATAGACTTAAAGTTTAAAAAAGATTAATTAATAAATAAGAAAGTTATAAACATTTTTATATTATTTTCCTATTTATTTAATCGTTCCTACTTATGATATGATATCTGATTTATCTAAAATGGATAGCGTAATTATTAAAGCATAAAATATATTTTGCAGTAGAGGCAAATATGTTTAAAAAGGTCAAAGTTAAATTGCTTCTTCTTTTTTAATTTTGCGATATATTTTTTGTGGCTGCTATATGATATAGTCCTACGATCTGTTTCGACTTATATGGAAATAGAAAGAAGACTGATCTGCAAAGCTCAAAAACTGTGAGACTGGTTTAAGTGCGACGGACATGGCTAGATCGATTCGTCTGTTGATGATGATCAAGAATGTGTATGCTAGCTTCTAAATAATATTAGAAAGTGTACTTTTGTATCACTCCTGACGGGACTCGAACCGAACTTGTAGTTTTTTGTAATAAAAAATAATACATCAAAATAAAAATTACAAATACAAATTATTGTTTAACATTATTTTGTATTAATATTTGTTCTTTAGGAAACCGATAATTCCCTACCTGCTACTTAATTTTTAATCATGTTAAAGAGTATTTGAAAGGTGATAACTGGTGATTTTTTCTCTCAACTTTCCATGTGTCACCAGAGCAACATTCGTAATCTCCTGGCGCTATCTTCATCCACCCACAACGAGAGCAGTGAATCGGGCAGTGGGAACAGCAACAGCAGCAGCGGGAACAGTTCCACGAGCAGCACGAGAGGACCTTCGGTCCAGACCGTGACCGTTCAGACCAGTAGCCTGGATGGGGCGCCCAAATATCAGATGCTGCGTCCACAGGGACTTCGACCATCGCGCCACCTGCCCGACACACTCATCATTGGTGTGAAGAAGAGCGGAACGCGGGCGCTGTTGGAGTTCATCCGGCTGCATCCGGATGTAAGGGCCGCCGGGTCCGAGGTGCATTTCTTCGACAGGCACTACCAGAGGGGCCTGCGCTGGTATCGCCACCACATGCCCTATACCATTGAGGGCCAGATAACCATGGAGAAGACGCCCAGCTACTTTGTGACCAAGGAGGTGCCGCAGCGTGTCTACCACATGAATCCGGAAACTAAGTAAGCGGTGTAGCTTTTAATATATAAATAAATATTATATATTTTGTGTCCTCTCTTGTAGACTCCTGATTGTGGTGCGGGATCCGGTGACGCGGGCCATCTCTGACTACACGCAGGCGGCTAGCAAGAAGGCGGATATGAAGCTGTTCGAGCAGCTGGCCTTCGTTAATGGCAGCTACTCAGTGGTGGACACCAACTGGGGCCCGGTGAAGATCGGTGTGTACGCCCGCCACCTGGAGCGCTGGCTCCTATATTTTCCACTGTCGCAACTGCTCTTTATCAGCGGTGAGCGTCTGATCATGGATCCCGCCTATGAGATTGGTCGTGTTCAGGATTTTTTGGGACTGAAGCGTGTGGTCACCGAAAAGCATTTCTATTTCAATGCCACCAAGGGCTTCCCCTGCCTGTTTAAGTCGGAGGCTCGCTCTACGCCCCACTGCCTGGGTAAGACCAAGGGGCGCAACCATCCGCACATCGATTCGGGGGCCATCCAGCGACTGCGTGACTTCTATAGGCCCTTCAACGACCGGTTCTATCAGCTAACGGGCATCAATTTTGCGTGGCCCTGAAAGGATCCAGGGATATTCAGGGCCAGCCACAAGGAGGTATGTCTGTCTATTAACATCACAGATAATTAAGGCATCACGTATTTTAGTTATTATATATCTAGGTTAGATTTTAAGTTAGCTTTGGGCCTGATATCTCAAGCAAAGGTAATATAATAATAAGATGCGTATATGCCTGCTATCCCAAGCAAAGGAAAAGATTCGTACAGGCTGGATTTAAGCTCTCTTGATATTTTGTTGAAAAGCTACATATCTGCAAAGGTTCTGAAAACGGGAAGGTGCGAAACAATGCTTGCATTTTAAATTTATGGACGTCACACATCTTATTGTTATATTGTCTTTCTCGCAAGACTCTTCCATCTACATCCACATTGCATGTAGTTTTGCTTGTCTGGCTTAATATTAGTTAAGGGATCCGAAAAGCATTTCACAAATCCTGCGACAATGTTAGGTTTATGAAAATAAAAATTAATTAAAAATAAATAAGTATGCAACTTAATGTCCGTTTAACTTTTCTTTTAATTTCAGCATAAGCCCCCGGAGCCGTAAAATTAAAATGCAGCTAGAAAACAAAACGAAACAAAAAAAAAAACGAGAAGTTGTGGACTGATATTGTTGAATGCATTTTTTATACATACATATTATTATTGTACTTACATACATATATAATATATACATACATATTTAAAAAAAAAGACACACAGTTAGGGTTAGCGATCAGATATTATTGTAGCTTTATCAGAACGAAGATACATAACGGTTCCTTTCTTCTACTCGAAATCGAAATTGAAATCAACTAAAAAGGAAAACAAAGAAAAACAGCGAAATAAGCTTCACTTTCACCTTTTCACACACTACTCTCTCTCTACTCAGTGCTATATATACTACATATACATATATGTATACCTAGATAACCGAAATTCCATGAAATGCAATTATTTACATACATACATACATACATACCTATATAGTGTGAACCAATAGAGCTTACAACGAAATTCCTACAGCCTCGCAAGCATCCGCAGTTTCCGTAAGATTATACACAAGAACATACCTACATAAATACATACATACGTGCAGACATACATATGACGACTAATTATATAATATGTAGAATCCAAGAATTTCAATTGCATGACTTAACCTATGTAATTGCTTAGCTAATTTCAATCAAGACAACAACTTAAATAAATTGAACTTAGCTACAAATTTAACACTCACCTTGTTTTTAATGGGTTTCATCCAAGACAATATAAGCCTCAAAAGAGGTAACGCCATACGAATGTCGCCATATTGCAATTGAAATGGATGTTCGTCACTCATCAAGAGACTAGAAAAAGGTTGCTATGAAGAAAACGGTCTCGAATCAACTGATTAGCTAACCGGGCGAAAAAACCCTGGCCTAGCCTTTCCTCCGGAATGCTCAAACCCGCCTCGGAGTGAACTATTTAAAATGTATTTATCTTTATTTGTGATTCTGTTCTAACTAGCTTCTGGTGTATATGCGCCCTTTTCTCAATCTATGAAAAGGTGATCGTGGCCTAGTGGTCAAGGTGCAATCACCGGAGTCGGGAGGTACCCGGTTTAAACCCGCCAAGAGCCGAATAAAATTTAATTTATTTCTGATAAAACTTTTGAATTTATATTATGGGCATCTCTGGTTGTCAAATGAGCATCTCTGGTCTCAAGTCAGATGCAATTTGTGCAATTTAGCTTAATGAGCATCTCTGGCGAGAAGTGAGATGACATTTTATCTCAATAATGCAAAATAGCCACATAAGCATCTCTGGTGATCTTGCATGGTTGGGAAATGGGAAATGGGATGATTTGTTCGGCGATTTCTTTGAATTTTGCTTGTATAAGATGTTGTTGTACAATTTGTGATTGTTGTTGTTGTAACATACAAAAAAAAATAAAATACCCTTAAGTTAATAAATTAATTTATATTTTTATTGTATTCCTGGTTCCACACTATTAATTCTTTGAAATATAATCAGTTTGGTTTTTCCCTGGTGTAATATTGTGGTAGCAGTCCAGTTCGTTCCATCATTCGCAGCGCTGTCGTCCTTGTCGCTGTCATCGGACGGGGGAAGGCCCATCCACCACACATCGAAAACGAAATGAAACACGGAGTTCTGTACATTTTTACGAATTTATTGAATTAATTTTGGGTTTCACTTTGTATTGATGATAATTTCTTTCTTGATTTGAAGGTCTTTGAGGGTCTTGTCGCTTTAAGTACAATTGATTAATTAACTTGCGGTGGTTTGTGGTATTTGCTTTTTTAGGTATTCAACATATTGTACATATTGTATAATAGTTTCTTGCTGATCTTTGCCTATTTATTGTTATGAATCTTATTAAAAGTATGCAACTACAGCTAAGGGGGGAGGGGGGGTGTGAGGTGAGATGATTGATTGATCGTAAAAGTAGTTTGGTTAACGAACTAAGCGAGAATAACTTTTTTAACTTAAGAGTAGGGTGTGTGTGTGTTTGTGTGTGTGTGCCTACAACTAGACAGCTACAATTTCTTTGACTTTATATTAGATTATATTTTACATTCATCCGATTGGCTTCGGTTCCGGTTTCAGTTAAGGTTAGGGAAGGCAGACGGGTGGGACGGTTACAGGAGGCAGTACGTCTTCGTCCCGTATCTGTAGCATCTCATGATTGACAGAGGCAGAGGCTGGACTCACCGCGGCAGGTGCTGCTTCTTTTCCTTCTCCTGCTCCTAGCACCGCCTCCGATTTGGCGGTCTGCAATCGCTTTTCACAGTAAAGACTACCCACCACCGGCTTGGCCATTGGTGCTGTCAAGCTCTTGGTCGAAGACGAGGATACTGCTTGGGGATCTGCGGCATCTGCGCTCGAGTGACGCTTGAGGAATGCCATTGGTTCGGCAGCCTGCCGGCGCTCCGTGACCGGAAACTTGTTCCGGGTGCAACTCAAATCGAATTGCACCGGATTGAAACGACCAGGATTAGTCCGATCCTCGTTCCACAGCTTGGAATCATTTGATGCACTCGATCCACCTGGGATCACAGTGCCCACAGCTCCATCTGCACCGGTTTCTGCCGCCTCTGCTGGTTGTTTTTCCTGGCTATTGTCGCTGGGCACTGAATTACCCTGAGTGCCGTCGCACACATCCTGGCCGGAATCCTCGTTGCCCTCCTGGTCATCGTCCGTGGCGGACAACGAACTTTCCGTGTCGTCAATGTGCAGATTATAGCGCGCTGATGGCATTATTTTTGGTTGAGCGGGCGCCGGCACCGGCAACGGCTTTAAGATCCGCGGCGACTGGTCCATTAGCAAATTCTCCCAGCTGGTCTCGTACACGCTGGCCAATTGGGCCGCCGGCTTGGGCTTCTGGATCATCCCCTTGTACATGTTCGGCCCCACCGTGGGGGGAGCTGGCGCGGGCGTGGCCTCTGCCTTTTCCTCGGCATGCAACTTGCGCGCCCCGATTATCAGCTGCGGCTCCACGTAAAACGAGTCGAAGTTTAAGTCGAGGAAGAGCTCCTGCAGAAAGCGGCGGGCACTCATCCGATAGCTGCTCCTGCCGAGTGTCTTGCAGGATTCTGAGTACAAGCAAATGTCCTGGAAGGTGAGAAAGCAAACATATGCATAGGATATGCTTAGGATCAACCGAGGCAAGGACACTGACTTAATCTGCTTAGAGGTCTTACCTGGAAAGCGTGCGGATGCTTCTGCTTCAGCTCCAGCAGCGCCATCTTCGACTGCTTGGCACTGACGGGATTTGCCAGACGCTGTACATTATACAGAATGGATGAGGTTAGTTTGTCCAACGCATTGTCCTCGCTCAGCATGCTCTCCGGCGAATGGAAGCTGATGTCCGCACCCAGCGTTGGCTGTGGCCCTGTTGCTCCCGGAACGGGCACAGAGGAGCCATCCTTTTTCACCTGGACTGATATGGGTACGGCCTGGATACCGGCTGCTACCAGAGCTGCCGTCGCACTGCTGTACAGCTCGCAGGGGGCAAGGGATGCGCCACCGGCCGCACTGCCACCATTGTTCTGCTGATCCTGACGCTGCTGGCGCGGATAGCGGGCGCAATGGAGGCACTGGCTTCGCGCATGCTTAGCACTTTGCTGCCACTGGTTTCGGGTGGCCGAAGAGACGTCGGACAGCGAGGATATCACCGAGGACTCGTCGCCGCCCTCGTTGGTCAGTGAATCGTTGAGGAACTGATGGCGCCCAATGCTATTGAGCAGATTTATGCCCACCAGGTCCAGGTCCTGGATGTCGCGCGACACGTACGTCCGGCTGAGGTTGCGCGTGGGAAACAGATCCAGCACGTTCTTGGGCAGGCAAATGCCCGAGTAGCACGGACCCTGCAGATCGTTCTGCGGCAGGAACTTGGGTGCATTCTGCGTGGGCAGCAGAACGTTCAGCTCGTCGGCGGAAAGGCGCCTGCAGATATGAAGGGATAAGGGCTAATCCAAATAAAGGGGAACATTTTATACTCGCACCTGTACACCTCGTTCAGCATGGGCTGACGGTCCAGGCTGCGCACCTTCAGCCGACGATGGGGATGGGTCCAGTCGTGCTTGCGCATCTGCACATCGGGCGCGTCGGCGAACTTGTAGAACTCCGAGGCGGACTCCGAGAAGACCGGACGGCTGTGAGCGCGCAGGGAGCGTAGCTGGGCATATCCTTTCATCGCCATCGGACTGAGCGCGGCGGAGGGCAGCAGGCTGGCGGCCAACTGATGTCGCCGTATCAGTTCAACGCTCTCCAATAGATTGGACATGCTCGGTATGGGACTCAAGGGGAACTGCTGGTACTCGATTATGTTGCCCGCAGCTGCTGCAGCGGCTGCTGCAGTCCGTCCGGTCACCGACTCACAGCTGCTCACGCCCGACGTGTTTGAATCCGTGCACGAGTTGTACCGGATGCGGTGCTGATATGGATTGGGATAGAGAGCCGATCCCGATCCAGGTACCGTTCCCATTCCAGTTCCCGTTCCCGGTGTCTGTGTGGCTCCTCCGATCAAGCTAATCACATCCGTGGTCTTCGATTCAGAGAGCGAGCGTTGATGCTTGGACGTGGGACGGAGGTTGCTGCCCTCGGGCAGTGTCTTTGACTTGGCCGCCACACCGGTGGGCAGCAATCGACTGGGATGCACCTCGTCCAGATTGGTGCGCACACTGTCCGTTGTTGTGCTGCTGTTTGGGTCCAGTACCGTGGCTCCTATTATGGGATGAATGCCTGCTCGACTACCGGACACCGTAACACCACCAGCGCCACCCGATTCGATCTGTTCGGCAATCGAGTGCCAATAGTCGGAGCCCGTGTAGTAGAAACCATCAATTTGATCCTCGAGCATCGTCATATTGTAAGCGGGCAGCACATCCTCGTAGTAATGACGCACTGGCGTATACTGATTGGAGATCCAGTCTTCCGGCTGGTGTACTGGCCACATGGTATTTCGGTCGTGTCGCACGCATAGCCAATCTGTGAAAGGTCATTATGGATGAGTTAGTTGGTAGTTGTTACGGTTTGTGGTAATTTTACAACTTAAAGCGTCTTCTGTCTTGAACTTCCTCAGATTAAATTGATGGATTGTTCATTATATTCCCCATTAGCGCGCCACAATCTTGAAATCTTGAACTATGTCTCTACGTTCCGTAATTCCACGTTTCCTTCATCGTCTGAAATCTTGCTTAATAATTTACTTTGGAATATTTGCATCCTGTCAAGGTTTGACCCAACCGCAACGCTATAGGTCTGGATCAAAGACAATACAAGATAAGTAACGCAATACAATTTGTATATTTCTTGCACTCTAAGAGCTTCCGCTCTCTTGAAATTTGGTTCAAAAGCCAAAGAGAGAGAGAGGAAGCGCTCTAGAGGCAGTCGCCAGTTTCTTTTACGCATACAGCGACCAGTATTGTCAACAATGGCTGGAAATCTAAAATCTACATTTATTCTTCTAAATCATTTTCCTTCCCTTCAAAGTAATCCCCTCCCAATCCTCGAAACATCCCAAATAGTTCCTTTCCTGTATAGCCATCAGCGTTACTTATATTGATATTTAAGTCTTTGCCTTTATCCCCTGTACAAACCAAATATAAATTGAGAAAACATTACTTACTCAGTTTAAAGAGAATATTGGCTCCCGCTTGAGTCCCGGCAATAAGTCCCAAGGCGCTGAAACAGGTGGCCCGCACCGAATAGACCTCACACTTGGTCACCAGTACGATTAGTTTCTCGTATAGCCTGTAGAGTTGCAAATTAAGAAAGCATTTCAAATGATATCCAGCCCAGCTCTTACTCACCTGCAGTTCAACTCCAAAAAGTACTCAATGCCATTGGCATGGGTAGAGGCGTGCGCCAGGGCCCAGATAGCCGCCTTCAGTTCCAGGCACTCGGCATCGTCAGTGCATTTGGCGCGCGTGAGAACCTCGAGCAGCTGGGTCAGATCACCGTGCTTTCTCAGGGCCGACATTCCCTGGCCGGTCTGCGCCATCTGGCCATAGAGATGCGGTGCAATGTTGGGCGGCACTGTCTGTGGTCGCTGGTTGCAGTTGCGTCGCGAATAATAGCCGTCCTCGTTGCGGATGTGCAGGGTCAGGCTGGAGTGGGTATCCGCCTCGACGAGGAGAACGTAGCGCTTGTTGTAGCCATTACGCCAGTATCTGATCTCGTCCTCGATTCGCGCATGCGCACTGTTCAGGCCTCGGGGCAGCGAATAGTAGCGGGCCATCAGGAGTCGGCCGGCATCGCCACGCTGCGTTAGATTGGGCCAACGGCTGACAATCTCCTCGAGGTAATACTTGTCATGACAGGCCTCCTCCAGCACCTCCATGGCGGTCAGCACCACGCTGCGGTCCGAGTCGCGTGTCTGGTGGATAATGAGTGGAATGCCCCAGACCTCAAAATGGGGTAGGCGGGCGCGTAGAAGGACCGCCATAAACTGGGTGGCATACAGGCGACCGGTGCGCGTTTTTGCCGACGTCAGTGCCTTCTCCAGCACCTGTCGCGGCGGCTTCTCGTAGCTATAGTTCAGTCCGGACACGATCAGCTTAACGTAACACACGTGGTCGGTAACACGAACCAAGTTGATAAGGCTGTAAAGGTAAAGGGGGATCTTCTTTAGTAATTGTTCCCTACAAGCCTAGGTGGGCATGCAGTGGCTCTTTCCGTTGTATCTTGTGCCCAACTGCGTTAAATATTCTATATTCTATACTTACTATTCAAAGACCGTGGTGTTCTTGAGTACTTCGATGCCCTTGGCTGTACGACACATGCGTCCGATATATAGGAAATATTGCTGGCACATCGTATTGTTCATGTGCTGTGGACTAAAGAGGCAGTCATGGGCACGGTTCGATGTGGCAACGGCCGCCAGCTGCTGGCTTATGTCTGAGAAATAGTCGGTTATGTAGCGCATACACTCCAGCTGCAATCGATTAAGAAAACGAATAAGGATATGATGTACTTGCTACAAGTAGGATAGGACATACGGCAAGGTGCCTAAACATGACTTACCTCGCTGCTACCCAGTAGGACATCGATTAAATCCAGCCCGCCACTGACATACGTGGGCAAGCTCTGTCCCGGCACCAAATCTTGGTGAGAGAACCGATTGTTGCGCGGCTTGTAGAAGTCGACCAGTCGCTTTAAGAACTTCCCCAGCGTGTAGTCCAGCTTCCGAATTAAATTCGACTAGGGAGAGGCAAATAAAAATGAGACAAACATGATTATAAATGATCAAACATGATTATAGCCTTCGTAAGGGTACAAAATCAAGTGTCTTTTGAGTAATTACTCCTTGTTTTGCTCTTTAAAAAAACAAATGGAAGAGATAGCGACTCTGTTGAGCTTTGGGCGACATAAGACTCTGTTGAGTTTGGAACACAATCGAGCTCCTTTGATCTCCTGCCTATTCATTCGCCTCAGACTAACCTTAAGTATTGTGGTGATGACATCCCAGTCCCAGAGATGTGCATCTTCCTGGCTCAGCACCCGCGAGTCGGTCAGCAGACGATTGAAGGCCCGGAAGTTGTCGAAGAAGGCCTGTGGCAGGAACTTTCGCTTCAGCCGGAAACTGGATCGAGACGAGCTCGATGCCTGCGAGTTGGACTCGTCGCTGGAGGAGACCGAGTCCAATCGCGAACGGTCCAGTGTGCCCCGTAACTGGCCCGCAGCCACGGGTGGGGGCACAACAGAGGCAGCAGCTTCGGCCGTATCCTGCAGCTGCAGTACCGGCCCACCTGCCTGCTCCTGCACATTGAGATGACGGCGGAACAAGCGGGTCTGGATGAGGGCTCCGCCCTGGATAATGCTGTCTAGGAACAAGCTGCACGATGCCGGGCGTTGACGCAGCATTTTTTGGTAGTTCTGCAAGGCGGCCACCGCCGCATTGGCCTGCTGATTGCCCTGGGTCGCATGCCCCACCAGTGTGGGCAGTGCAGGACTCGTGCAGCAAATATCGGGCGGCAGGTGCGTGTGCATCAGTTGCAGTATCTTGCCAATCAACACTGTGGCCTGCACCGAGACATGCTGATCGCTGCCTACCGCGACCTCAACGAGAGCGTTGAGCAGACCAGTTTCCAGGAAACAGTAGAGCATCAGCGCCAAGTGTTGATCCACCACATTCGGCGCCCGGGCAGCCAGCGTGGGCAAGATGGAGCGACCCTCGGCTGAGACGAAGCCGTTGGTTAGCAGCCACTGGTCCTGAAAGTCCGAGGGGTCGACGGCCTGCAGGGCCACCGCATAGTCATCCGTCCAGGTGGGCTGCGGTAGCGACAACAGCTCGTACAGCAAATCCAATATTGCTTTCTGCGTGGGGGGGAGAAATATATTATATAACCCTTGGCGGCGGCGTGGCAAGCAGGGGTCTGAACTCACTCTGACTTCGATTTGATTTAAATATAGAGCATCGACTATGGCCTTGAGACCTGAGGGTTTGCTGGGATCACAGAATTCGAGGGTGCCAGTCCAGCTGCGCAGCACGGAGAGCAGGGCCAGGCGACAGCTGGTATAGCGAAGCTCGCGGGCATCTCTGTAAGGTGGAAGCATAAGCCTTTGCTCCTTAATATTATCCCTAAAACCCGTCCACAACTCACTTGTTTTTATCCATGATGCCCAGCCTGTAGGTGAAGTCGCAGTAGGGCGCCGCCAGACAGTCCAGCCGCACGCCGCATATATTCCGCGTCTGCGGCCACTCTAGAAGGTAGAGCAGCACACCGCACAGGCTCTCGGCAATCCGAGGATTGTGGCATTCAAGGACATTGCGGGTGATGGACGTAACGCCGCCGCAAACGATGAGCAGCGCCGGATTGAGTACGGCAAACTCGGCGAGCGTCGCCAGGCAGGCACGCAGCAGATTATCGTTCTCATCGATGCCACTGTCGGCCAACGAGACGAGGCATCGCACCACCACCGGACTAATATCCTCCGGGGAAATGGCCAGCATTTTGCGGACCAGCTTCAGGGCCTGGACACGCTCATCGTCGTTCTTCAGCATCAGATCGATGCTGCGACACACCAAATGCTGCAGCTGCAGGGCATTGAACACCTTAATGTCGTTGGACGTGTTGATGGCATAGCGGATAGTCCGCAGAGCCGCTGCGCGCACCTGGGTAAAGGTGTGCACCAACGAGGCACTGAGACTGCAAGAGAGAAAGGAATGAGAGGAATAAAAAAACGAAAGCCACAATAAACGTTCGCCTTACCAGTAAAGCAGCTCCTCAGTGCTGAAGCGTATGTTGGTATGGGGACCCTTCCGGGCGCCCAGGCAGAGCGAGGCCAGGGCGTTGAGCAGGAAGAGGCGCTTGGTATCGCGCGTCTCCTCCAAGCAGAGCATCGAGTATATATCGAAAGCATTCTCCGCAGCTGAACGCTTGGGATCCTGGCGATAAAAGTCTTCCGGATCTTGGGAAACTGTAAAGGTAAAGAAATAAATATAAATACATATGTTATACATGGAAAAGCCACTGGAAAATAATTTAAAAATGTTTGGAAATATGAAGAAACATTTATAAACATTTCCGTTTACTTAGAAGATAATTTATTCGAATGAATCCACTGTTGAGTCGTGATCAATGTTTTTTAAATAAACAAACTAATGCTATTTACAATCGAGCGTGTCAAGATTACGTTCCAGAAGCGTGGAACAAGTGGAAGGGATTGGAAGGGCTCACATGATCCGCAACAGCATTGGAAAGCGTTCACAATAGATCACGATAAATGCAAGAGACAAACAAGAGCGTCACTACGCGCTCATTCATCTCTTTTAATTTCTGTTGTCGATGTTGTTTTTGTTTGTGCTGTGTCATCGTTTTGTTGCTCTCTCTGTGCGGCCTGCTTGTTGTTGTATTGTAGTTTGGTGCTGGCGATCGTCTATAAATAGTCGGTCAATATGAAGCACAAGAATTTGGTCAAATGGCAAAAACAACAGCTGCCAGGAATAACAAAAACACAACCAAAATAAAAATATATGTATGTATGTACATCAGATGTAAATATGTATAGCTACATGCATACATATGTATGTATGTATGCTAAAAAGTAAATATACACCGTATCAACTTTCAGGTGAAAAGCTGTTATGCTGTTCACACATAGACATGGGCACCGTTATGCGCGTTCAACTTAACAGTGGCTGCTTCTGCCACTGCACTTAACATCAATGTCAACAAATGCGATGCATGCGCCTGTATGTATGTACATACATACATACATACATATTTACGATAAATGCTGCAGTTATTGAATATGTAAGTCCCCCCATCAACAACAACAACAAACCTGAGAATAGAGAGAAATGGTAACAACAATACCAACAGCTGCTGGGCAAGGCAGAAATTAAGTGTTTACGGTGAACAGCGTCCACAGCGTGCTTGTGGCCTGTCGACGCTATGTCCAATGTTAATTTATATTCGTTACATTACCTTTGATGCGTAATTGTAATTTGCTTCGCTTGCCAAAACGCCAACTGGAATGTAGGCAGGCCATCGCGGGTCTTCGTGCAAGGTCGAAGGGGCTGGGCGGCAAAGGCGGCATAACCTATTCAACCATTAGCACAATGCCAAGACAGCTTGGCTACGAATCACACGTATATATTGCTTTTCTTTTCAATTTCACTTGCTGGGGCTGAACAATTTACATTTTTTTTATTGGCCTGCTCGCCGCATCAAAGTAGAGCTGTTAAAACATCGAATAAACTATCGATTGGCCTGATAGATTGTCTCTGGCCGGCACAATCGATTGTTTCAGGTGCCTGTATTTTCAAACGATAGTTGAAAAATGCAAATATATAAAAATGCATATTCAAACGATAGTCAATAACTTTCCATTAGTCCAAAACTGCATTTCTTTCAATAAAATGAATTCGTAATGAACGAAAAGTTCTTCGTAATGTAGCTTCGTGCTTAGTTTGAAAAATATATATATGTTTTTGTAAAAATGGTAAAAGTCTAAATAATCAATCATTTGTTTTGTTTCCTGAAATGCATCAGCTGTGCATAGAGATGACACTGTACAAAAAATACTATTATTGCAATGCACAGAGATAAGGTCACACTGCACCTGCACAATCCGTACGAACAGCGCGTATTTGTTAATTTTCGGCTTTTATCCGGACAAGAGGAGCGTGACTGGCAAATGATTAAAAAGCTTAATACCTAGATGGATTTGTTCGTTGCTCTTCAAGATGAACAACACTTAGGGGATCCCTTGGTCCTAACCGAATCTGACCCGACTGAGCTGCCGGCAAAGCCAGGGAATTTCCAGGATGAGCAGCAAGAGATCCTCGACAATGGTGGCGACAACGGTTCGCCGCAGTTCAGTGATTCGTTGTCCCAGTTGGCCTGCAACCTTCACAAACTGTGCAAGGATGATCACATAGTCATCGATCGGTAATGTTGTCGTGGTGCTTTTACGAAATTATACTTTACTTGATTATTCTGCGCAGGAGACGCAACGAGGTCATCCGGACAGACGCAGTGACCCAGCAGATGACTATCTACCGCTGCCTGGATCCCTTGGGTATGGGCATGCGGTCGTCGGCGGCGGCGGTCAAGCGGCAACAAAACCCGCCTGCCAAAGTAGGAAGACCCCTGAAAAGAGTCGCTTCAGTGGCTGCCGCAGCTCCGCTGGAAAAGAAACCGCCTCCGCCAGTTGAAAACCAGCTTGGTACCGACATACACCGCACTCGGTCGGGCCGCCCTGTTAGGGGAACCATGCCACAGCCCGCTCCCAAAACCAACGGGCAGGCTGTGGAGCCGACATCAGCCCAATTGCTGGAGATGCTAGTGGCGGATCTGAGGGACAAGGATTACCGGCCACCAATGCCAGCTCCCATGGTTAACGTAACTGAAGAGGAGGTTGTTCCCATGCCTACTACACGAACCGTGCCCAAGAATGCCATCTGTCCGGGGTGCGGCAAGATTTTCTTGGGCCGACGCATGCAGCGACACTTTGTCAAGTTTCCGGAGCACATGTCGCGTCCCGTCGAGCAGCCGCAACCCAGTCCCATCACCGCCTCGCCCTCGCTCTTTGGCCTGCTGACCGCTCAGCTTCAGAAGCATTCGGACCTCAGCGAAGAACAGCGCGCCGATCTCTTTCTGTCCGAACTGAACGACTTTGTCGAGCAGCTGCAGCTGCGCAGCCAGCGGCTCATACGGAATACCTCGGGCCTCCACTTCGTGAATGCCCGAATTGCTCGTGTGTTGGGCATCCCCGAAGGTCAGTATGCACTGGATATGTCCGCCATGGAATCGCCGCAGGCTCCCACTCCGGAACCCGAGGGCAGCGCTTTGATTAATGGCCGTACCCGTAACCTGGTGGATTATGCCGGTCTGAGCATGTCGCTGGACGACACGCTAACCGATGAGGCTGCCCAGCGTCTAAATCTGTCGGCGGGCGGCAAGCTCCTGCCGCCATCCGAGGAGAGCCTACTGCGTAACGTCAGCGATCTTATGCAGCCGCCGGTAGCCGCCGCACCGCCAACCGTGAACCATGGCTACGACCATGCCAGCGATAATGCTGTGGAGGCGCTAAACATGAAGGAAACGCCCAACACGGAGGCCATCCTGGATCTCAACGTGGACTTCTTCCAGTTTAATCAAAATTAAAAGGGATTAAACTTAAGGTGTACATACACGATTTTATCTCTGAAGAGATATGTATTTTTGAAATGATTTTACAAGTCTGTTGTCCAAATAGTAGGATATTTTTCTTTTAATTGAAAGCAAGCTAATGAAATGTACAAACAATGAATGTATTGTACAGTTAAAATATAAATTATCTTAGCATAGGTATTAATTATAATATATATATGTATGTAAATATATTATTAGAGAAGGAGGAATGAACACGAATGAAGGTGATATAGATATTCATGAAGACTCAATTGGCTTACGGAAGATGACCATTAAACGTGAGCATAGTTATTATTTTAAATATATATATGTACATATTTACATCTCAACCTGATTAACAATAAGACAAGCAGGAATGACCATGAATTAACATGAGATTATATGTATGTACATGAAGTACTCAATTGGCTCACGAAAGATGACCATTAAACATTAATTTTGCCAACTTGAATCAATGTTTTTTACTTTAACTTCTTTTTAAGGCAAGGTTCCTCCTGCCTGCATGTTTCGTTGTTTGCTTTCAGGTGTAATGTTTGTGGCAATCCTTTTTTATTACCATCTGCAGTCCCTTTGCCTTTGCATTGCGTTGATTTGCGACATTTGCGGATTGCAGTCAACACGGTGGAGGGGAAAGGGGGCGTCTAAAATCAATTTGGCAGTTATCACTGCAAATGGGCAACGGACCTTGTTTTTCTTGGGTCAATATGATTAGAGCTGATGGCCCAAATGCAATTGCCACAGACCTATAAATGGCCCCGGGCCACAACTGTCCATATCCAGTGCATCATGAAGACGTTGACGGACAGCAGGCTGCGCCACAGTGCCATCTCCATGGGAAAGAAGAAGGATTCAAGTTCGGAGGATGATGAAAACAGTATCTGCAGCTGTGCGGCCATTAAGAGGAGTGTTATCTACTACCTGAAGAACACCACGTTGCATGGATTAAAGTACATCGCCGAGGAGAGTATCACGATTCCAGAGAGGTGAGCCTACGAACCAGCGCATACTTTTTTCTTTTTGTTTAGTTTAGCAAACGTATATTTTTTAAAATTATATATGTACATGTACAAAATCAAGTAATTATATAATATATTTATGTATGTAGGTATATATAAATATATTTAAATATATATATATATGTACATATGTATGTATATATTAACCAGCTGAGTAAATCTAGTAGTTTAAAAATTAAGACTTGCTTCCAGTTTTATTTCCTCTCCTTTTAACAATTAAATTTGGTTACTTTTAATGGTATTTGTATATTTCTTTTAATGTCGAAAAAACATTCTACATTCTTTCAGTCCATTAACCACAAACATCTTGATAAAATTATATATATCTAACATATGGGCCTTTTAACCAAATTCGCTACCAGAAATGTTTAATATTATGTTTTTTTCTTATTTACCAAAGGCAATCAATAGACAAACAAACAATAAAACAATCAAAATTCAATCATCATTATAAAATTAAGAGAGGAAAGTGATATACTCTTAAGAACGTTGAATGAATGAAATACTACAACCAATATTTTCTCAGTTTTAAAACGAATTTACTTAAAATTCTTGAATTTATTCCAAAAATTAATACAAGTTCTCAAAATTCACTTTACTTGATTAAAATTCTTTAATATATTCTTAAATTAATAAAAGTTATAAAGAAACGTATTTATTTAAAAAATATATGGAAAAGTTTAATTTTGTGCTGTCCTAGTTCAAAACCAAGGCGTGAGACTCGACTAACTGTGACGGCTAGTGCAAGCGAGAAGGAAATATACATAGGTATCGAACTTTATTTTCTTATAAGTTCGATGTTTATATTCCTATTATAGTAAAATATTCTAAGAACCTCCGCACATGAGTAATTTATTAATATTAATAATTAATGGAATACATATTTATCTGAAAATACTTTTATATATATTTATTTATTCCTTTTCCTGCGGATGTTGTAGAGTCTTTTTCGGATTCGCCTTCGTACTGGTTGTGATCCTGTCCGGATTTTTCATCTCGAACATTTACGTAAAGTGGAGCGCCTCGCCGATAATAATCTCGACGAGTGCCAAGCAGAAGCTAACGAGCAACATGCCCTTTCCGGCGATCACAATCTGTAACCTGAACCAGGCGCTGCTCAGCAAAGTGGATCGCATCTCCCGCACCAGCACCAACTTCTCGCTGCTGATGGGCTTGTGTGACCAGGGCGGGGACACCACCATTTCGTATATCGGCACCTGGAAGTACTTCAAGGCGATCCTGGTGGAGGTGGCCCAGCCGTGTGAGAAGATGTTGCTGTACTGTAGCTTCGGGTCGCGCGAGGAGGAGTGTTCCCTGTTGTTTAACTCCATTCTGACGGACGATGGCCTGTGCTGCAACTTCAATGCCTTGGACCCCTCCTATCTGATCCGGAATTACAGCGACGATGTGCGCTGGGAGCCGGCACAGCCGAATATGCGATACGAGCCCATCGATTGGACTCCAGAGAATGGTTACGCCCGCAAACTGCCGGAATTCTATTATCCCCGTACCTCGGGCGGCACCGGCATCCGGATGGGCCTCACCGTCGTCCTGAACGCCTCCATTGCGGAGTACTATTGCACCAAGTCGATGAGCGTGGGCTTTAAGGTGCTGGTCCATAATCCCGCCGAACTACCCAAGGTGAGCAACTATGGCTTTGTGGTGACCGCTGGCAGGGAGGCGCGCATACCCATCGAACCCGTCTACGAGGACGCTCTGCCCTCGATCAGGTCCATCAAGAAGACCGTGCGACGCTGCCTGTTCTCGGATGAGAACGACTTGGCCTACTATCGGACGTACTCGCGGAAGAACTGTGAGCTGGAGTGCGAGGCAAAGCTGCTGCTCCGCGAATGCAGCTGCGTGCTGTACTACCTTCCGCGGATCGATCCGATGGCCAGGGTGTGCGGACCCAACGACAACGCCTGTACGGACCGCGTCCAGACAGAGATCGAGTCCTCGCTGACGAACCTGTCCTGCGAAAGCTGCTGGCCGGGCTGCTTCGAGCTCACCTACAAGGCCACCCTTTCGACCGCCTCGATTGTCTCCGATCCGCGCTTTCAGGCAGGTGAGAATCTGCCGGATTACCTTTTTCACGGGCCGTACAGCAACGCCAGCGAGATGTCCATTCTGCACTTCTACTACATGACCAACATATTCCGCAGCACCACCAAGTCCGAGATGTTTGGATTCACCGAGTTTTTGTGTGAGTTTATTCCGGATTAAGTTAACAACAAAATATCGCTTACAATTCTAATTTCTTCCACTGAATCCAGCGAATACCGGTGGCCTGCTGGGCCTCTTCATGGGCTTCAGCATCTTCTCCGTGATCGAGATCGTGTACTACATCACTGTCCGGCCGTATTGCGCCTCCCGGACTCTCCGGCAGCGCCATCACCGTCGCCAAGAGCAGTTGCTCTGGCTGACGCCAGTCCGAGTGCCCGGCCGTAGAATTCTGCGTCGCCAGCGTCGTACTCCTGGCTGTAATCCGGCGCCATCACCGCCCCCGCCCGCTTACAGTGATCTCCAGATGAGCCGAAAGAAAAAGCTGGAAAAATCGGAGCCGAAAAAGAGGAGGCTGTGGCATACGCTGCAAGTGCGGCCAGTGGATCAGGGGGAAGTGGAGCCACCCGAATATCCCTACCTGGATTAATTACTTATACAAATACTAATCCTTCAATACTAGTTTCCTGCTTAAAATGCTTAATACTGAAAGCACCTGCACAAAACATATATACTATATATGTAAATAGTCTTAAAAATAAACATAAATTGCATTAAATAAATAAAGGAATTTAAAGCACTCTTTAAACATAGTTTTTTGTTGTATTATAGCTATGCAGCTCTCCATGTTCTTATTTGTTGTTCTTCTTGCATAGCCTAAAGTATATGGCCCAGAAAAATGGGCTAGGAGAAAATAACATCGATACAACAATAAATAAACAGGCAACGGCGAAAAAAAAACCTTAAAAATAGGCCAATGAACGCAAAATCCGTTGGCGGTTGTGACCTTAGCAGACACTGAACGAAATGGGGGTTTAGAGTATGTCGAGAAGATGCATTAAACTTAGGTAATAGTAGGTCCTTTATAACAGACACCCAAACTAGTAAAAGGGTATGATAACCTACTCTCCATATAAAAGGCATAAGTCGGCATTTCATCATTATCATCAGACGAGTCAATTTAGACACTTTTGTCTGGCAACAGATCTCGCAGACCATAAGAATTAAAGTTAACAAATTTGGTCTTATTATCTGCACGCAGATAAAGTTTGTTTCAATACTACTTACTGCCTCCTAAAATTATATACAAAAATATACAAAATATATAACACAGCTATAGTCTAGAATTTGTAATAATAAAATAAATATTTGTGCAGACTTACTCAGAAAATTGGAGTGTTATCGGATTATAAACTCCTAAGTTACACATGAATAAAGTCTTAACAGTATATCTTCATCCCGCTCGCACTCGCATTTACCTAGATTATCGAGTTTCAAACCATAGTTTCAATAAATAAAATCTATAAATAATGAATTTCTTCTTTTTTTGTACTTAACTTTTATTCCTTAGATTTTGAAATTTTTCGCTAAGATAGAGTGCTAAGTTTCCCCCCATTTATTTTCGCTCTGTGTAGCCCAGGGGAGAAAAGGGGCGGGCACAGCGGCAATGCACCGGAAACTCGGACTACGCCCACTGCGATTGCGGATATGGGATAATGGCGCTAATCGCCACGCGACTCCAATTTTAATTGATGCCTTACTCGGTTTCCCCGGATATACCCTTTAAGTGGACACTCTCTTTCAGTTGTGAAGCTAATTTTGAGGGTTTAGTATGTTGTTCTTATTCTTTTTATTTTTTCGAATTGGAAAATGAAGCCTATAGCTGAAATTCGGTGCAGTTCTTAGAGGGAGCTTCAATTTTACTGTATTTATGGCTTACTGTTATTTATGGAAATACCTTTTATTTTAAATATATAATTAATTATCATTGATGGAGATTAACGTGTCTAAATTTATTCAAACTCTCGTTGAAAATAATACATTTTTGTTATATATTTTAAGTAGTTTACTTTGCTTTTTCTTAGGGCATTCGGTGTTCACCTTAAACGCATGCCTCCTTTTCGCTTTTGGTGTATTTATTGTGTGTGTCCCAATTGAAAATTAATTGAGAGACAATTTTGGTATTGGCCAAACTTCGTTTCGGCCAACGAAATTCGTAGCAACCCAACATTTTGTGGGCTGATGTCACTTCTTCGGTTTGATATCTGTGGGATGGATTTTTACGAGCTGCCTCGCGGCCAAACATATGGGTGGGGCGTGTGGCTCCGGATCCGGGTGACACCACTCGAAGTGTGTACTCTGTGGACTGGATCCCCATCGAGAAATCCTCGGCCATCAATGTCAAGTGGCCAAGTGTCTGTCCCTGCGCGTGTTCTCGACTTCACATCTCACATCGCTCTAAGTACATAAGTGCCTCATTTTCCTACTCCCCCATATTCGTTTTCTTTTCGATTTTTCCGCATCCCCGAAATAGTTATTCTTTATTTTTTTTTCTTTTTTGGGTTTGTGGTTAAGCCCCGCACCACGGAAGATCTTTATTACACGGCCAGCTGGAATATCTCATATAGCGCTTTTCAATTCTTTTTTTGGGCCTTCAGTTTCTCAGTTTTCCTCTTTTTATTTTGGTCGATTTTGGATTCTTTTTCTTTCTTTTTTGGTTCGGGGGGATTTGTAAACAAACAAGTGGTGTATTGTTTATAGGTAAAAGTAGTGTAGTCGAAAGGGGGGGCGGATGGCAAGAGCTGGCCCGGTTAACCCTGGGAGTTCATTTGTTCATTTGTTCAATTTATATTATATATATTAGAAAATGTAAGGTATAGGGACTTGTAAGCTTGCAAAATATTCACTGTTTATTAAATTATCAATTTGTTATCGATTATCGATCGATGCCTGTTCCTTTGTTATGAATCATGCCCCACCACCACCACCACATATATGTACATCCTATATATTCCCGCAAAACTAACCCACAACATGTGTCCGTCCGCGCCAGTTCAGGGAATCGGAAAAACTATCCATTGCACTGGTTTCGATTTTTCCCGTTTTCCTGTTGCTGTTCCGAATTGTTTCCATATTGTTTTAAGGTATATTACCAGCGATAATTCAATGTTTTTGCCGAACTCTCGCCTTTCCTTAGTTTCTCTTTGAATTTGTGTGATTAATCGCTTGCCACGTTGCTCATACGCCGTGTAGGTCTTCAGCTATAGCTGTGAGTCTTTTAAGAATAATAAAAAAAAGTAATACAACAATGACATGCATTGCCCCCACCTACACACACACACTCGGAAACATTTAAACTTTGAAAATGAGAGTGCCTTCTAGAAACTAGAATACGAACAGGAACAATAAACAATGCTAATGTTAATACTACGTACGTTTATACATATGTAAGTTTGTATTTATAAAGTAATATTGAATACTAAATATTATAAGGCAGGTATTTAAATTCTTAATAATTTCTAAAGCGCACTTTTCTAAAATATGTGAATATTTTTGATTGATTTCTCAAAGATTAATTCATAGTTCATTGTTTTCTATTTAATTTGTAACCTTATTTGTTATGTAACCTTTGACTATAGCCAAATCCAGGATAAATCGTATTTTTTCAGAAGATAAGTACAGCAGGTTCTCTGTTTCGCTTCCATCACAAAAACTCATCAGCAAACTGTTTAGTTTAAATACGTATTTAGTAAAAATTCCACAAAGGGTTCCATTTTCAAAGTAACTACAATTTTCAGTACTAAGAAAGGACTCAGGTAAATTCCTTTTATTAATATATTTCTTATTTATTCTATGTTTTAATGTAAATATCTAAATCATATTAATTTACAACATTAGTTGGCATCCTTTATTTACTTCCAAAACACCGATATTTCTTTAGAGAGGCCATTGATCCTGGTGACCTTAGATTTTCGCCTGGCACTGTACTCGATTGCTCGAATGTTTAAGCTAAGACAACAACAATTAATAGCAACAGCGACGCACAGCAGCAACAATTGGCCGGTCCACGTGGGTGGACTTGGATTCGGATACGGATTTGTATATATAGTAGATAGATGCGGCTATATCTATGAGGTGGCATGGAATGGGAATGATTGTGGAATGGTCGGGGAGGACGGGGGCTCTCTGTCGGCAGCGTCGTTGGCATCGCGGCAGCTGCGCTGCTGCGCCGCCCAGCATTTACGGACTGAATCTCCGGCGGAAAGTGTGAATTCAGTCGGAAATTGAACGTCGCGAATGCCACCGCCGCCATCAAGTGAGAAGCCGCCGCGACAGCAAAATGCTATGAGCAACAAGCCGCCTCCAGCTAGCCAACGAGTTAAATCCAAAACGAAATCCAAGGCCATAGCCAAATCCAAGTCAGGCTCCATTAAAATCACGCCCAGACCACTATATTCCATTCTACGCTCCGTCGTTCTATTTGTCTGTATTATTGTATTTTTTTTGAAATTTTTTGCGGTGCGTGCAGCGGCATTAACGACTACAATTTGAACACACACAACATACACACACTTCTTTCTGTTCGGTGCAAAGAAGGAGGTGTGAGCTCCATAAGTTCCCCGGGGCACAATAAAATCGGCAAAAGTAGCAAAATGCATTCCACGGCATGCGGCGTCGGTGCCTCGGCCACAAATCTCTCAACACTGCAAACGTAAGTTCACCGGAGGTCAAAGAGCATCTAAAAGATAAGCAAATTAAATATTTGGAAAATATTGTGATATTTATAATAGTTCTTATGAATTCATATGGTTAGTATTTAATATAAATAATAAATAAATTAAGCATCAGGGCTGGTTTCCAGCTGGCTTGCAAGATGTCAGTAATCAGATACTATGGAATCAGATACAAAGAATGGCTTTCTTTCGATATAGGATATAGTACAAGTCTTATTGTGGCCTACATGACTTTCATAAATTCTTAATTGTGTTCTATTATAATAACATTTGTAGAGTCCTCTTTATTAGTAGTAAAAAATGGAATGGAAATCCTAGGATTTGTGTCCTCATTCGTCTGGGCATGATCTCTAAAGTATCTCTGAGATATCCCATTCATTTCAGGTTCCTTTAGCTGTCTAGGCTTCAATAAGCTTTATTTGCTTACGTTTTCGGTAGGCGTTGCCACCTAATTTAAATGGAATAAGATAGTATAAAGAATAAGATGCGTAACACACATGAATTTGCATAAAACAAACTTTTATTCCAGCTTAGTGAAAAGAATACATGAATTTACCTTCACATAAACAATAAAAAAAACGCTATCTTTTTGTAATGATGATATAATAAAGCGTTTTATGTTTTTGAAAAGATATTTGAATAAACTATGCAAAGTATACATAAATATATGTATGTATTTAATATTTCTGATTGCTTGCTAATGAATTTTAATTAATTTTCTTGAAACCGCTTCAAGGTTAGTCTGAAATGTAATAAGTAGTTCTAAGAGAACCTGATGGAAACATAAAATTAAAACATTAAATAAGTGGCAATTGTACATATTGTTGATTCATTTCGAAACAAACCAGATACGAATTATAATTTTCGAAGCTAACAAATACTGTAAGTCACACAGAAATGTTTATATTTCTGCAGAACGTTTGAGGGAATTTCAAGGTAATCAAAGATCAAATCGTTTCACATTTGTTTACATTTACATGCGAGCAAATATTTGTACTACAGTATATGCCCCTCTTTCTTTTTTTTTAATCCAAGTGTACTCCACTGAGCGCATTCTCGTGTCTGGCGGGTTAGTTCAAATTTGAGGTTCCGTGGATCTTCGGTGGACCGCAAGACAATCCATCAAATAAAAGGAAACGCGCGGCTAGGAAAAAAACCAACAAGTACAATTCGTTTTGGACTTGTTTTTGGAAAACGGGAACGGGGGTCGTAAAGTAGCTCACAAGAAGCGCAATGTAAACAATTACTCACCCCGCATTTTCACCACTTTTCCTGCCGCAGCTCGATGTGTGTCAGACGAACTGAAAATAGTTTGCAGGATGATTGGACGGGGGCGGCATGGGCCGGGGGCGTGGCCGGGGGTCGTGCCACATGAAAGAGCAACAGAATGTGGAGCACTTCAAAACACACACACACACACACACACACACACAGACACACGCACACCACAGAGAAAACAAAAACAGAAAATACCACAAAGAGCGACGCGCTAAATAAATTTCTTCCGACCAATTAATGGGCCCGCCAGGTTCTTCACCCTTCCTTCGGGTTTCTTCCCTTGTTTTCCAAAAAGGTGGCAAAAAACCAAAAAAAAAAAGGGGAAATTAACGGCAAGTGCCGATCTCATGGAGGGTTCCAATACAAAAGTACTGATTAGTTCAAATATGAACAAGGAATAAGAATTGGTATATCAATCATTGAGTCAAAACATTTTAACAAAATTTTAACAGACAAAAAATCTTGGTTTAGATTTCTTAATTACACGTTTTTCAAATTCATCTTCTAAATGATTGTTATTTAATTATTGTTATATTCAAAATTGTTTTCTCCCTCGATTTCTTTTTGTTACTTGGACGTTGATGCACTACGGTCAGTACACTCAAGTGGCACTTGCACGTGCTTGTTATGGTTATGTGTTAGCAGGCGCATTGTGGATGCCAAACGCAGGATTCATACCTTAGCACAGGACGAACTAATGAGGTGTAGCTTAATTTAATCCATATAAATCGAAACTCAGTTATACATAATTTGTTACAGATCCTTTTCAGAAAGCGGTTTCAATTCCGCTTCAAAATCCTCTTCAGTATACAAATTTCTTTAATAAATTACTGGTCTAATATTTACTGGTATAACTATTTATATTTATATATTAGTTTTCATTACAAGATTGTTCGCTGTGTTTTCTTTAAAGAAAACATATCTAACTCCTAAGCTATTCATCGTGTTTTTAATTCACTACATGTAGCTCACAAAATATTACATTTTTAAGCAATTAGGATAAATATATTAAAACTAATTTGCTTATTGAACTTTTCTGCATAGTTTAAGCCATGAAAATGCTCAAAATACTATGTAAATCTCGATTTCTGCGAGGCAAGATCAAGTCAAGGGCAGCCGCTTAAATAAATTTGGTGACGTCACCGCGTCGGCTTCGCCAACGCACAAAAAACTGAAAGAATATTTAACAAAAAAATTGCAAATGATGGATGTGGTTTTTCTTCCCCCGCTTAACTCAGCTGCATTCGCATCTAACAAAAAAAAAACGAATTTATTTAATTTGGGCTCGGCTTGTGTCCATTTTGGATTGTAATATCACAGCTATGTACAGATATGGATATATATAGTAAGTGGCAAGTGTGCCTATGAATATAAGTACATACATATATAAATATGAGGAAACTCCCGCATTCCAATTGGTTATATTTTTAGATGTTACTACGACAGGCTGATTGCATAAAAAGGTCTATATATAGTAATTCCTATAATTTGTTTTAATTTGAAAAGTTGCTCAACCAAAGGGGATTACAATATGGAAACTTACTGGAAAATAAGTAATAATAAAACCCACAAAGGGCCAAAAATTACAGAATGTTCATGTGTTTTTTATATAATTTTGTAACGAATAAATCAGTTTTGATTTTGTTTTAATATGAATAAAAATAATTATTAAAAGTGAATCATATTTGTCATATTTTTTGCACTTCCTTGTTGCACTTGGGTTGTTTTAAAAGTAGTATTTAATATTTTCAGAAAAATGTAAGACGCAATATCAACATAAATATTTCCCTGAAAAATATCTTCTAGTTTTTCTTTGGGATATATTTTTCCCCCCTTTTTCCAATTTCGATTTTCAGCTCGTTTTTTTCGACCATTAATAAACTATAGGGCCTACGCACAGATCTGTTTGCAGTTGCTCTGAATTAGTATGCAAATCAATGATTAAGTGGCATGCCCAAAAAGCAAACCTCAGGCAGGGTCAAGTGTTGAGATTTAATTTTTTGTTTAAACTTTTAATTCGACGGTTGCCGGGCTGGGGCTGGGGTGATCTCTCGTGATGGATTCGCCGTAATTAGCCCATTGTCATGTGGATTGATTGCGATGTCGCCCACGCCGCCCATCAGCGTGTGTTTCAAGTACAGTGAAGCCCTCTCTTTCGGCGTTGCTCTCAACGAATTTGAACCAGGTACACTCGAAAGAAATGCAGGTAGTTTTTTTTAAATTATTTGAGTCCAAAATACGGAACCCAATGAGAGGGGGACAGTGCTTAATGTAATAAAATAAATAACTACTGATATTACAATTAATTAAGACACGAAATGAGTACCTCTTCTGTTACTTTGATTATTAATATATTCGGGGGTTAAAAAGCAGTTCAAAATAATGCTACAAAATTGTGTATCGTAAAAAATACAAATTTACACTGAATTTTGTACTTAAAATAATGACATTGCATACTTTTCGACACAGTTTAAAGGGTTTTCAAACACCTAGTGATTTATGTTACATATATAATATAAATATACTATATATATTTATAAATTTAGACTCTTAAATCAAAAGATTAAAATATATAATGTTAATGATATAAAATTACCGTGAATTATTCCACACTTCTAGACTTTCTTTTTAGGTATTTGGAAAACACTTGCAAATTTCTGTCTTGTCTTTTCTGTTTCGTTTCTTAACCTTTTCCATTTGGTATATATTTTGTATCCTCGTAATTCCTTGGAAGGGAAATAAGTACTATCTTTGATTATTTACCAGATTGGGTTAATTTTTTTTTCCGAGTACAGCGACTCTGCCTGAGCTCAACTGCTGATAATTTGTGCAATTTGTTGACACACATTTCAATTTTTTTTTTCGTCGGTTCTCGTTTGTGTGGTTCTGCTTTTCCTTAAGCTCTGGCTACTCTGGCAAATTGCATGCTTTAACAGCACGACATCGCGAATGCAACTATCTGTGCACATATGATATATAATATATAGCTCATGTACATTCGTTACACATGTATCTTTGTATCTTTGTGCAATTGACATGCTCTCATGACCATCCTCCTTTTGCTGTTGCTGTTGCTGTTGCCTGCTTATCATAGACAAGTGGAAACCGGCAGATGTCAAACTGCAACGGAAATCTGCGTGCCCCCACAAAGACACACATCATCGCGCATAAAAATGTATATATTCATATGCGAAAACAAAAAGCAAATGTATACAATATAACAAGAATAATAAAAACTATACACATGCCCAGCGGATGTGTGGAGATGATGGCCAAGCGATGACCAGACAAACAAACGCAAACATGGCAACAATCAGGCTAACAATTGTGGTCAAATTGCTAGCATTGCATGTGACAACATATTATATATATTTAATGACATTTTTAAATAATGAGTTGCTGTAGATTTGTTGAACTATTTATCAGGTAGTGGTAGGTCTTAAATTTGTAGGGAAAAAATGTACAAGCTCTAATAGTAGCTTCTTATTATTCAGTAAAATATTAATCAGTGGTGCCCAAAGCCCTGACTCGCAAGTCGGCAATTTTCTCGGCTTAGTATGAAGGGAATGTAAACAGGGCAAAAGTATTGCAGAATATATCGATAATGTATTGATACTCGATATACTTGTATGTTAAATCTACATCAAGTTCGACAGAAGAAAAAATAAATATAATATAACTAAATTAAATACAATTTGTCGGATATATTTCGATAATATCTATATCAATGCTATCAACGCTAAAATGATACTTTGCGATATGTGAGATTTCGATATATTTTTGAATGTTTCTTATTTATCTATATTTATCTATATATCTTATTTATCCAATATTTATAGCAATGTTAGTTAGTTAATTTTTTCATATCTAATTACTTGGTTATAGTTTTTCCTCACCAAAATGCAATTCTAGATATTGTCTGATATAAACGTAAGTGTCAGATACTTTTCTTTAAAAAATCATTTTTTAAAACCAATCATAAACAGCTTAATCAAGTTGTGAACAATAAAGAAGCCTCTTTTAACATTTAATTTAATTTCTTCCGAACTTAAACCTAATCTTAATTAAGAAACATGATGACTTTACTTTGTACTTGTTGTTTCCTAAATTTCGTGACAAAAATGTAACTATTTTTCCATCCGCTGCTATATCACCCACGTTGGCGTGCTTACTATTATTTTATTTCCACCTGTTTCAATCCGAAAGCGAATGCCAATTCCAATAACTCTCACAGCCAGACATCCGACGATTCTCAAAGAAACTGACAAGTCAAAGAGCCGCAGATAAAGAGAAAAACTTTTTAATAAACAGGAAATAGGAAAATGGCATAAATCAAAGATGCCAAGTGCAAAAGGTGAGCAGAAGTTTGTATATATCCTTGCTCCTTGATTCAACCCAAGTCGAACCGAAGATTGCAATTAAAGTGATTTGATGATGTCATGAGGAA
Organism: Drosophila parvula; assembly: GCA_018904695.1. NCBI lineage: Eukaryota > Metazoa > Arthropoda > Insecta > Diptera > Drosophilidae > Drosophila > Drosophila parvula. The sequence goes on from JAEIIG010016616.1 coordinate 47,431, forward strand.
TTGTCTCACATTTTCCAACTTGCCGATTTTTCCCCGTCCACGTTATCATTACTATTTTCTTCTAGTTTGGTTTTCGGTTTTTGTTTGTTTTGCTTGAGCCTGGTCTGTCGTCGCCTCGCGTCGCTTTGTGTGTCACTGTCAACAAATTGCTCTTAATGGCCCCGCCGGCGGGTGGGTGGTAGCCAAGCCCCCTTTCCAACCCATCCCCATCCCTGATCCCCCATTTTTCTGAACCAACCCACAAAAAAAAAAAATAAAAGGAAAGGAAACAAAAAAATCACTACACAAAAAATAATCAGAGCTCGCACTACTAAAATCCAGAGTGATGACAATCACGGGAGCTGTATGCCATCGGGGTCTTCTAATTTTTTGTGATTTCCGCACCGACGCAGCAACAATTTGCAATGCAGCCGTAGCATAAAGCCAGCCGCAGCAACAACAATAATAATATTTAAAAAATACAACAACAACAACAACAAATATGGCAAACACAACAAACAGCTAAAAGCAACAACCAGCGAAACAGCAGCTGCGCAGCGGCAGAGACGCAGTTTTTCGCTGCCCACTCGGCTAGACGAGCAGCAGTCGCAATCAGTGATGCCAGAAACTAGCTAAATGACAGGCTACCAAGCTCCTAAGTGAATACCATAAGCTCATTGTAAATAAATAAATATATATAGGGAAAAACTAAATAAATCTATCATTAAATAGCGGTGCAGCAAAGGTCGTAGCAAAACCTATATTACTAGAAACATCAGAAACTTAAAGCCCCAAAAAAACCAAGTGTAAAAAATAAAAACTCTTATTAAAGAATAATCGTTTAATTTCTTCTCAAGTTAACAAATTCAAAATGTATTATTTGTTTTCACAGCCTTTAAACATTTCCAGATTATCATATAAATGAAAATATTATATAAGTTTTCTGATTTTATTATATATTTAAAAAACGTGGCTTTAATATCTTAAGAAATAATTATATACAACAATATATGTTATACATACAATATATTGAAAAGAAACGCTGTTATGTTAATTTTCCTATAGAATTTTTGATCGCATGGCATTTATCCGATTTAGATAATACTAAAAACATGATGTTTAATTCGTATACATTAACTTATATAGGAAAATGTTGAAAAAACAAATCGATTATTTATTTAATTTTCGGTGGCAGCTATATTGTACGATTTTGATTAAACAAGAAACGTACTTTTGAAATTGTACAAAATGACAATAACCTAGAGAAGCTTAAATTCAATATTAATTTTTAAGTTTACCCATTTTCCAGAAATATCTTCAGGCAAACGGAACTTTTTTTTTGTTTTTTTTTTAATTAAAATTGTGACAAGTTTTTATTTACAATGTATCTATCTAAAGATAATAAGTACATTTTATGTAGTCGAAAATTTGATTGGAATTCATATTGAAAGCTCAAGCTGAAGGGAAACCAAAGATGTAATATTTAAAGCCGGAAAATAGCTAGAGAGGCGGCAGCACTGGATCTGCCGGCGTCGCCGCAAGCGCTGCGGCAGTGGCAACGACGGCGGCAGCGTCATCGTCATCGTTAGGGGCCGTTCTTAATTCAGTTGACCAACAGACGCAGACGACGTCGCAAACGAGACACGCGACTAAAAAATCGCTTAGAAAACAAGTTAAAAATATAATTGAAAATTATAGAATTTATTTTGGCATATATATATATATAGTCCGCACATCTTTCATATATACTTATAGATATATGCGTTGATCTCACGCCACGACGAATTACGAGTGATTTCTGTGAACTACAAAAAACGCGCGCATTTTTTTGTATTTATTTTTTTTATAAATCACACACAAGTTCAAATCAAGCAAAAAGGTGACAAAAGCTTAATTTTTTATTCAATTTTGTTACTGTTGTTGTAATTGTTGTTGTTATTGGTGTGGTGCGTGTGCGTATCAGGATCATAAAATCAAAATGTGTTGCATTTGTTGTTGTTGTTTTTTTTTTAATTTAATGCTGGGCCGGCATTCGCCACCAGGTCCGCCCACCTGAAAAAATAAAGAAAACTGTCCACAAACCGGGCAGAAAATAAAAGAGAGACATACGAAATAAGAGAAAAAAAAGAGATAAATAAAATAAATATGTTGGAAACGTTGGCGGCAGCAACAAGTCCAAGTCCAAGTCTAGGGCCAAAAGGCGATGCTTCGTTGTTTTTTTTTTCTCGCCATGCCATTCCGTGTGTTTTCAGTTTCATTTTGCAATTATTATATTTAAAAATAACCGAAAGCAGCGGCGACGAAACAAAGGCGGCGGCCAAAGAATGAAAAACCAAATAAATGCCAGACGCCGAAAATGCCACCAAATGCGATTTAAAACAATAAAGCAAAAAAAAAAATAGAAACTACAATACTCACTAATAATAATAATAGTAATAATAATAAGGGGAAAACAGAAATAGGAAAATCAAACACTTGTTGCGATGCACCTTGCATGTGGTAGCTGTATACACTTGACAAAAATTCCTAATTTGAGTAAATAAAAAAAGGCATCCAACTCTGCCATTCGTTCATCGATACATTAAGGCATTTGATATATATATTGTTATGTATAAATACCATTGGGAATTGCGTTCATTTCCAATTATTCAGTAAGCTTACATTTCTGTGCGGTTCCTCGTCAAATTCCTGAAATGCAAAATGTTCTTGGCGGAAAACCCAAAAACAAAGAAATCGGAAAACTCAGTCGAGAATTAATGGAAACTGTGGAGAGATATGAAAATATTTGTGGGTGGGATTTTTCTGATGTACTTGTAGCATTTTCAATGTATCGCATAACGTTTTTACTTATTTTTGCATATTTGCATGTAAATAGTATTCATTTCAATATTTTTGGCTGTTTATTGTTTCAATTAATTCTTTCATATTCAAGGGTGAAGGGGAAATGTACTTTTCTTACTAAATAACATACTAAGAAAATGTTTAAGCATTTCCAGAAGTAAATAGAATATATTTGTTTATTTTTCTGCAGCAATAAATGTTTAATTTAATTATATAGTAGCCCCTGACATACAATTTAAACCAATATAACTTATTTGAGTTATCATTGTTTATATTTAGAGTTATTTCCAAGAAAAGAACTAAGGATAAATATAATCTCCCAGCGGAATGCCAATAAGCTTGTTATTAAAGAGAGAAGTCATTCCGAGAGGAAGTTAAACGGAAAGTGGAATGTTTATGATTATCACAGTTGGTTTGGAACGCGCTATCAAATGCAGCTACTGCATACAATAAGAAATAGCTATTAGAATATTGTATTTCCCAGAAATAAATAATTGATAAACACAGTACCACAAGGTCAGTATAGGGTATTGACTTTTTAAGCTTTTAAGACGGGCAAAGTAATTCGATATTCGAATTAAAGTCACACTTTTGAAAGAGGGATTAATAAGGGCCTTGACAGATCTTTGTAAGTCTACTCTGTGTAGCCTAGCAAAGAGTTATTTTATTTCGACCCGAAGTTGAAATGAAGAAAATAGAAAAGTTAACTTGTTTCATACTTAATTTTTAGCTTACTTAAATCGACAACTTGAAGTAATAGAGTTCCCCTGGATCTGGAGCTTTGAATAATGTCTTATTAATTAAAATATAATATTAATAGGTATAAACAATATAAATTCGAAAAAGCAAGGTGTGTATTTTCTAATTAAAAAAGGTGCAAGGGCTTAACATTAAGCTTGAGATATTTAGAGTTATTTCCAAGAAAAGATGCAAGGGCTTAGCATTAAGTTTGAGAAAATTGTACAACTTATTTTGTGATCTTTAAACTCCCTTCTTCTGTGTCTTAATTTCACGAAATGTTAGACTTACAGTATGCCTTTAATATTAAAAACAAGAAAAACTGTTTCTCCGGGTAATAATCTGACGAATTTAATATGCATTTATGTTGTGTTTTGGTTTCTGAAACTCTTACGCCCTTTTATCTCGTTGTTAGCTTGCTTTATAGGCTCTTAAAAATAGTGACCTTCACCCTGTGGCTTAACCATTGAACTAAGATAAAAAAAAGAAAAGAAACTTAGATAGGTCGGGTTCAGACTCCCTTTTGGCTTATCTCTGGGGCAATAGTTAGGGTCCCGCATTTTGAACTCCCCAGTGATTTGCTTCAGTCCAAGTGCACTGTTTGATTTCTCTCTCTCTCTGGTTTTTTTTTGTCACATTTCGTATTTTTGGTGTTTTTTTTTTTTGGATGTGTGTGCTCTTTATCAAGTTAATTCCCAAGAACCCGCTCAATTGTTAGCTCAACAGATCTGGGATCGGGCCACTTAGTCTAACAGTAATCGACGCTAAACGCTGTCTTGCTGATTGCTGACAACTTAATCAACGAAAAAAAGCTGAGAGAGAAAAGGCATATGAAACAAGGCACTGCTGTATATGGCCATGCCAGCTAATATCTGTGTGCCGCGTCGTCTATCTATAACACCCATATACAGTGTATATATACATATATATATAATATATATATATATATATGTACATATACTATATATGCACCCGCATTTAGACTGCGCTACTTAGGAGGGCGACATGCGACGTCCCTGAACTTTGGGCGAGATCAATTTGCACTGCCGCGAATTGGATTCGAAAAATGCGAAATGCGAATTGTGAAAATATGTCAAAATGGCAATGAACAGACGACGGACTATATAGTAAGCTCTCCTAAATGACAGATCTTTGTGTCGGTCGCAGCTCGGCGAACTTCCGACTTCTTCGCTCCCTATCGCGGCCTCCCAAGAACTGTGAAATTTTCATTAGTCGGCGGCGCTGAGTTGAATATCTTTGTGCCTCATGCAAAGGGATGTGAAATATATAGAATATATATATAGTATATATACTCGTAACACTAACTACCATTGCCTTTCAATTAATCTGTCTGACTCTAACCCGAAACCGAGGCCATTAAATGATAATGAAATCACAGGGTTTCCTTGGTTTCCCTAGACAAAAATGGGACCTTTGTCTCCCAAAATTAATAGATTTTGTGACAAATTGTGCTGGAGTTTCATGAAAACACTTCAAAGTATTGCAATTTTAGGTTTATAGATGTGGCAGCTCACACAAATAAACTTAAAATTTAATTTTCCAAAGATGTTTTCCGAAAGACAACAAAGAGGAGTAAAAATAGTGCCGATCTGACTCCTCGTAAAGCTGAGAATGAGGTCAGTTCGGGGCCTGTTTGCAAAACATATAGTTTTTGAATTTTTTACTATTTCACTTTTTGGTCAGTTGTGGTGGCATTAACAATTTTTTACGCACTGCAATTTGAAAATTTTTTTAGTGCCCTCGGTTCGCTGAAGTTAATATTATGCCGAGTATACATGTTGTTCCTGTCCCTTGGCGAGTTTTGATTTATTTGCGCCGGTCTTCGTGCATTTTAATTGTATTTGCATTTGTTTTGTATTTGTTTTGTGGAATTGCTGACTTAATTGCCCCCCGAAACGAATCGTTTGGCATCCGCAATGCAAATTGGATTGGTGCCACTATTTGATTGGGCTTGGATACGCGCGATCAGCCGTGATCTATGGGTAAATGCCCTTGCCCCCTCAATTTGGACAGCCATGAGAGTATACCAAATTATTCAATCAAATATACTTGAAACAATATGCATTTGGGAGATTAAAAGAGCTACCTCACTTGGGGTCGAGTTCACTAACATTGAAAGAGCTAACTGAAAATTCCCTTTAGCTTTAATTTCCAAAGAAAACCTTTCCTTTAGTTTCAATTTTAAAAAAAGAAAACTTTCCTTTAGTTTCAATTTTAAATACATAAATAAATCTACTTAAGCCTTAGTTTAAGCTTGAAGTATTTTATATTGAATACTGGGCTTACTCTTCAGAGAACTCAAAAGTATCTTTTGCTAGGCTTTTTTATTCCAATAAAATACATATGAGAGATTAATGTGCAGAAGTGCCATAGAAATCGTCGAGAATTTGCAATCTCTATTAAAATGTGGCGCAAAAGAACGTTATAAAATATTATGCCTTACAGAAAATATATAAAAGGATACTACAAAAATAACTAGGGTTTTAAAACCCTTTAAAAAAGGTGTCCAAAAATGTTACATCTTAAAAAGATAATGAATTCTGACAACTTATCATAAACTACTTTTACTTAAGTCTAGTTTCTTCTTTTTAAGGAATTTCTGTAGCAATTGCTCTATCAATATATATTAAATATTGCAAGCAAACATTTTTTAATCAACCTATTTATATATATTTTATATAAGTTAGTTGTTCAGTGCATAGACTGACCCATATCTTAAGCTTTTCCTGCACTTTCATTCTCGATTATTCATTATATTCTTCAGTCTGCTGCAGCATTATATTCCCCTGATAAGGGGCGGCCGAAGATGAAAGATCCCAGCAGTGATCTTGCCAGTTAACTGGGTAATTATACATATCGAAACATATGTAGCCATGTACTTGGACATATGTACAGACATACTATATGTATGGGCAAATGTGCCCTATACCGATAAAGCAATCATTGTCGGTCAGTGCCCATAAACGTTATAGGCCACCCTGCGAAACTATTCGTTTTCCGATTTCATTAATGTGCCTTCACAATGATTATTATTATAATTATCAATCGGAACACGTACGCAATAATGACAGTCGATTCCGATTTTTAATTTTCAATCACATTTGGCATCCAGGCGCTGCGCATGCGCCAAAGCCAAATTAAAAAAAAAAATACAAAAAAAGAAAAACCAGCTGTAAGTTATAAAAATATATAAAAGTAGGTACATATTATAGTGCGAATTTTATTACAGTGCAAGACAAAGTACAGGTACAATAAAATCTGTACAACATAATGAAGAAGAAAGGCTTGCCACTAAATGCACTTTTACTTAATTTACAAATGCCACACTAATTAGGAATTGGAAACGATGGCTTCATTCGAGTAATTAAGAGAACCTATCACCAGCACGCCACCTGTCGCTCGCTTCTTGCAATCAATACAAGTGAGGGCGAAAATGGGTGGATATATTCGTACTGTTGCGTGGTATTTAATTTACTTTCGGCATGGCATTGGCAACTCTATTGCAGTTCAATGTGCCATTTTCCGTGGGGCGGAAGAGGTGGTGGATCGTAAACCCAAATTGCATTCCGAATGCCTCATAATTGTGGCCGCGTGGTTCTTGGTTATTCTCGGGCCCACCGACCACTTAACGAAAGCGAAACGAAATTAAATGCAGTTGACCCAAAAATATCGCAAATGCCCGCGCCTGCCACAAAAATAACAAAGTATTATTAAGAAAAAAAAAAAAACAAAACAAAAAAAAAAACGATGGTAAAAAGCTAAATACAGGGTCCGTTGGGGAATGTGATATATGCAATTAATTCAAGTCCACCCAAGAAATTTACCCTTACGGATAAGTTAATTGTATTCTATTCTTAGCTACAGTGGGAATTGTATGATTGCAGGACACATGTTACTTTCTTGGGGTTTCAAGAACAGTAGGGTACTTCTTCTTTTAGGGGTATATTAGAATGGGGGTTTTCCTAATAAATTTTTATAAATTTCTTCCATTTTTATAAACAGTAGAGTATTATAATTTAGTGCAGAGAGAGGGAGCCAACGCCTTAAATAAAAAACTGCGTAACTCTCTCAGAATTCATCTAAACAGAAACTCTCTTACTTCGTATTGCTTGTACATTGCAGACAAAGCATGGATAAGAGAGCGAGACTCTCTCAGAATTCATCTAAACAGAAACTCTCTTATTTCGTATTGCTTGTACATTGCAGACAAAGCATGGATAAGAAAGCGAGGCATACATGTCTTCCCATACAATCTTTACAAAAGAAAAGCGGCCTCAAGGTAGCGAAAAATGTTCTCTGACTGAAAGCGAGATGGAACTGAGTGTTTTTTTGATTCCGTATTTTATCTAGTCTGCGAATTTTATATATATTTCCTAAATATCTTAAGAACATTGATATATGTATCTCTAAAACTAGAGAAATATTAATGCTCTCATGCTCGAAGTAATAGTTGCAGAGTTAGAGCAAACCTTAAAAATGCAAAGAAAGAGCTTTTTCAATTTTCAAGCACCCTGTTTAGATCGGGGTTTTCCCTCTAAATCAAGTATCGTCATCAGCTAAGCGTGCGGTGGGCGTTCCCAGGGGCGGCTGTGGTGGGTGCGAGTGTGCGAGCGGCGACGTCAACAATTACATATGTGGCCCAGGTCAGGATTGGGGTGCAAAGGTGCTGCTCCGGCCGTTGTTACTTCGCCATTCAGCTATTAACCCAATTCCCGCGTGCAATGACTTCTGGCGCAGTATGTTTGGAGTAGTCCGAGTCGGAGTACGGCACCGGGTGCGAGTGCCACCCACAAAACCGCAGGCAAAAAACACTCAATTATGCTTATGGCGGCCACAACACAAGAAAATCCATTCCCTCGATTGAGGGAAATGCATTTCCCACGCCGGTGTCGCCGCTGCCATCGCTGACGTTGTCGACTTCGACTTCGACGTGGACGTTGACGCTGGCCTGACCCATTTTTTTAGACTTTCAGGCGGAACACGCCCACCCCAAGGAGCAGTGGCAGGGGCGGAATAAGCGAGCACACAAAGCACATCCTCACGTCAAAGTTGCCAATGACGAACCATAGTTGTTGTTCATATTTTATTTGTTTTGGACAGTGGAGCTTCACTTAACGTCCACTTAACGTTTTATGAGGTCAAAAAATAACAGTTAACAATGAGTCAAGCACATTTTACTAGTGAAACAAGATTACATCAGTTTTCTAGTCATATTTGTTGGTATTTTCAATATATGGAGTCCTGACTGCTTTTGGCCGTTGTCCTGTCATTTGTTGGGTCTCTGGGCGCTTTTTAGTTTCAGTTTGTGGCAAGGCCTCCTGGCGAAAACTGTTGCACATTGCGCACAGTGCTTACGAATTTAATTATTTGTTTTTAACAATTTTATTTTGCAATTTCTATTTTGATGCCAGGACATTGACAACATCCGGTGCGGGAGCAACAGGTGCAGGATCAGGAACTGGAGGAGGAGCATCAGCAGCGGATGCCTACAAAATGGTGCACCAGAGCAATGAGGATGCCATGAACAAGATTCCACTCAAGTCGGCCGGTGGCCTGGACTCGGATGAGGAGAAGAATGGGGGCGACCTCATGCAAGACACTGCCGCCGCCGAGGAGGCGCGACGCGAGCAGATGTAAGCATAAAAACAGCATTAGCCCCGACATCGCAAGGACGTGGCTCCTTGTTATGGTCCTTGGATGGGGGCGGGGGCGCCAAACTGTTGCAATAAAAATCGGAATCAATTAAATCCCTTGAAGAAGACAAGGCAACTGTAAAAAAGTAGTAGTTCGACTTTGTAGCTACTTATATTTAAAGTAGAAAGTGTTTTTTTCTGTTAATTTAATATTAAAAGATATAGAGAAATTTTAAATTGATAAAAAGATAAACAAAATGATTCTTGAAATTAAGCTTGAACTACAAATATTATTTGATTATTTAGAAAATTGAGTTTCATATGAAAACTCTTTGAAAATTGTCCAGAAAACCTATAAAAAGGCGTCATTGCCATAATTATAATAGGGGAAGCAGAGTATATATCGACACTGTTTCAATATTTGACCCAAAAGTTGATATACATAAAATATAAATCGAAATATAAACATCGCGCCTCGTGTTCGATAAATTGATATTCTATTTGATACATAGGATCAATCTCTGCCTAAGCCTGTACTTTATTTAAACATATTTCCTAAATTATATTGAGCCCGATTGTTCTTGTCGGTATATCTTATCGGAATTTTTCGTTCGATAAATAATTCTTAAATATTTTCCATTTTCGATAGGCGTGCCAATGTCCTGGCCTGGATGAAGAAACTCACTATCGTGCTGATCTGCTTCATTGGAATCGCCCTGATCAGCTACGTGATCATCAGTCTCTGTTTCAGTGGTGAGTTTGACAGTTTTGGAATGGCAAAACGATAAAAAAGGCAACTACATCCCCTAACAATTCACTCACCCATGGCAAACTAAAACCAAACCAGAACTTCTAGTAGTATGTATGTACATATATAGTGTTTAAGTAATGGAGAAAGGACTGAAGAGACAGACTCAAAGACCATTTGTTTGGGACCGAAGATACCCCACAAAATGCTTATTTTCTCTGCATGCCTTCGTACCATCTTAACCAAGCACCTGGCATTTAATCTAGTTCAAAATAATTTCTTCTATTGTGGCACCAAAAAGTATTCACATGAACCAAACCAAAACCAAAAACTTTACACCCTAACTCACTAAATACCAACAACAACAACAACAACAACAACGAAGACTGGCCAAAATCGACACCAAATAGAAATAGCACAACAACAACAACAACAACAACGACGACGACGACAACAACAACAGAGGCAACCATAGCCGCAGCATCAGCGGCAATTGCAACCACATCAGCAGCAGCAGCAGCAGCAACTATTGAAAGTTCAACAACAATTGCACCAGCAACAATTAGCACCAGCACAGCAACAACAATAGCAACAACAACTACACCAACACCACCACCACCACCAACAGCAACAACAAGAACAACAACAAGCAGAACAAATAGCCATCCCAGTTCCACACTTAAAACATTTACTTCAACAGATGAGCAGGATCAGGACCAGGATCAGAGAGGGAGCATTGGTAACTTGAATCTACCCACCATGTCCAGTACTCCGGCGGACGACGAACTGCCCAATGTGGCCGCCTCCACAGCATCATTCACGGATCAGGCCCGCATCGATACCAGCGATGAGTTTGAGTCAATATTGGGCGTCTATCAGAACGGGGCAGTCAGTTCCGATAATCTCGAGTGCAGCAAGATCGGCAGGTGAGATTTTTATAAAAATCAATTATTATAATTTAAAAAAAACAAGAAGTAAAAGTTCTCTCGAAGTGTACTGCTTAGACTCAGTGCTCTCTTTGATAGACAGGCAAGTGTCGGGCTTAACTACAGGAACTTGTGAAAATATCAGCCACAAAACCAAATGTCTTAAATGCCCTCTCTGCTATAAAACTGAATTTACACCAATGCAAATATTACTTACTTCCTTTAAGAGATAACAATATATTGCTATAAATAAATACAAGTACAAATGTATAGATCTTTTAAGGTTTCTATATATTATGAGCTAAAAATGTATATGTGTGATATTTGCAATCGGAAAAGATACAAAAAAATCAAGTAAACCATATTTGTTTATTTTTCTATAATCATTTATAAATAATGTAAAAATTGTCGTATATTTTAGAATAAACTCGATATATCAGCGTTAAATACGATATTTTTCGATCGTTTATATATCGGTATATAATTCTCTACGATATAAAAAATAATAAATTATAAATTAAATAAATATGTTTGTATATGGTACGATAAAATCTATACTTAAACATTGATGTTGCTATTTAACAATTTTAAAAGGTTTGATATATAAAGTTTACGATATTTTCGATATGATTGAGCGCGATAGTCTTGTTGATAGATAATATCGAATTTTTGCATACCTAGTTCCTTTTCGAATCGGATTCTATATTAATATAACTTCAAATCTTGCTCACACTTCTTGATGTCTTTTTCCAGCAACATCCTTCAGATGAATGGCTCCGCGGTGGATGCAGCGATAGCGGCTCTCCTCTGCAACGGACTGCTGACCATCCAGAGCATGGGCATCGGTGGAGGCCATCTGATGAACGTTTACATTCGCAGCGAGCGTCATGCCACGGCTATCGATGCTCGGGAGCTGGCTCCCTATGCCGCCGAGATGGAAATGTTTGACGAACAGCCCGAGAAGTCCTACAAGGGTCCACTGAGCATCGCCGTGCCCGGGGAGGCGATGGGCTACCACGAGGCCCATCAGAGATTCGGCCAGTTACCTTGGTCGGTTCTGGTAGCCCCTTCACTGGAACTGTGCGAGAAGGGATACCACGTGTCGCAGCACATGGAGCGGGCCCTGCATGCCGCCTTGCCGCACATCAAGAAGCACGAACAGTATCAGTGAGTAGTAGTTGTCCAGCTGAGGCTTAAGGTATTCCCTTGACTCTACACTACTTCACAGGATCTATCTGAACAAGGAGACTGGCAAGCCGCACAGCGCCGGCACGGTGGTGAAGCCGCCCAAGAACCTTTGCTCGACGTACAAGCTGCTTGCAGAGAATGGACCCATGGATCTGTACAATGGAACCCTGGCGAAGCTACTGGTCGATGATCTGCGCGATGTGGAGAGCATTATCACGGCCGATGATCTGCTCTACTACGAGGCCGATGTGATCAACTCAATTACGATGGAGCTGGGCGAGGATACGCTTTACGTGCTGCCCCCTGTTAGCTCCGGCTCCCTGATAGCTCACACTCTGAGCATCCTGCAGGGATACAATTTCACCAAAGCGGATATGGCCACCGAGGAGCTGCGTGCCCGCACCATCCACCGTTTCGTGGAGGCCCTCAAGTTCGCCTTCGCCCAGCGCTCGGAGCTGGGTGACATGCACTTCATCGATGCCCGGGAACTGGTCAGCCGTCTGAATAATCCGGAGTTCGGGGAGCAAAACAGGGCCAAGATCAACGACTCTCATGTGCTGCCGGATCCGCAGGCGTATGGCGCTCAGTATGCCACCAATGAGGATGTGGATGGCACTTCCCATTTGGTGGTGCTGGCGCCCAACGGTGACGCCGTTTCTGTGACCAGCTCCATTAACTCCTAGTATGTACAAATATAGACCAACAATTACTCGATAAGAGCCTTACAAAAATTTACTCAATTTCAGCTTCGGCTCCGGACTGATTGGAACACGCACGGGCATCGTTTTGAACAATGGCATGAATGACTTTGCGGTGGAGAACAACTTCTTCGGACTGCCCAAGTCGCCGGCGAACACCATTGAGCCGCACAAGCGACCCATGTCCTCGCAATCACCGATCCTGCTGGCGGACAAGTCTGGGGACATGCGACTGGTCATCGGCGCTGCTGGCGGCAGCATGATCATTCCGGCTGTGGTCGAAGTGGCCGCCAATGTCCTTTGGTTCGGCGAGGATCTGCGGGCGGCGGTAAGCGCGCCTCGCTTCTATCACCAGCTCCTGCCCGATGTCCTGACGTACGAGGATAAGGGATTTTCGGACTCGCTGCTGCAGCTGCTGACCCAAAAGGGACACCGGCTGAAGGTTGTGGACAGGAAAAGAGGATCGATTGTTACGGCCATTTCAAGGAATGCCACCGCGATCTATGCGAATGCCGACTACCGCAAGCGCGGCGGAGTGGCGGGCTTCTAGGTGTGTCCAAAGGACGCGCGCTCATCCACACACACTCACACACACCCACACACACGCACACACACGCACACATCACAACACACACACATACACACAAACGGCCCTCATTGAGATTAGAGAGTGGTGGAGTCGATCAGTTCGCATCACGCAAAAGTATTTAAGCTAGCTATGTCTTTTTTACATACTATGTATATCGTACGTTATATAAATTTATATGCTACTACCTAACTACTACAGTATACAATAAAAACAAACAAACAAACTGAGAGCTTACAGACAAATTATATATTATAATATATATTTTTTCCTGATAAATTAGTTTAAATCATGGTAGTTGTCCGAGGCAGTTCTCAGTCTCATTTCGGCCTCTAAAAGTATGCTTGTAATATTCGTATAATTATATTTCTTTGGTCATCTAAAAGTACGCCTTACCATATATCTTCTGGTAGATCTGCTGGGGACTAAAAGTAGGCAAAGGTTTTTTGTAGGGGATTATCAAATCAATTTTTTGTTTTCTTACAAGCTTTCACACAAATTGTAGACTGTTCGAACCGAAGTTGTAGCTATTCATATTCTTGTATTATATAGTTACAAGAAAACTCCCACAAACATTTCAGCAACATTTTATAGAATCGCCCATCTTAGGTAAGCTAACTATCAGTAAGCTACTTATAGTAACAATTATATATAACTAATATCAACTTATAGTATTCTGCCTAATAAACTGTAAAAAACAAAAGGAACAAAGGAACTAAAGGAACAATTTTGGAACTTTAATCGCAATTATCGCGAAGTTGTGTTTCGTCGACAGGTGTATTTCGAGGTATAAACGATTTCGCAAAAACTATTAACCGATCAGTATAATTTGCTTACTTTTTCATTGTGTTGGCATGACTGGTAATGCAATTAGTTTGTGGCTGAGCAAAAGTTTTTGTTGTATTTTTTGTAAGCTGTTGTTTTAATTGAACAAAAAAAAATACATTTTTGCAGCTGTTTTGAGTGAAAAGCGTCTGTCTAACGTGCGCTTTTCAGCACAATTCGGTGCTTAACAGATCTCTGTTATTATTTCGTGCTCGGATAAATTATGAGGAGGGTTTAAAATTGATTTGGCTTCCGATAACTTTATCTAGTGATTATCTTTGTCGGTAAACAAGTCCGCAAAATCCATGATCACAAAAAAAATAATTCCTATAAATAAATAAATAGAATACAATATAATAATAAATAAAATTCCCATTTTCTTGATTTCAATAAACTTAATAGGAATTTTTATTTCTGGAAAGCAACATTTAACGTGTTTTTTTTGCTGTTGTTTTTTTTTTGTTTAACATTTGTTGGCAATCGACATCGCTATCGTTATGGCTATTAAAATTACTATATTTGTAATATACAGATATATATATTATATAATTATTTACAGAACTAAGACTAAGTGCTACCCTGTAGTGGTTTTAGTTTGATTCCCGCCCTTCCATGGCATTCAGTAAGTAGATTTAGCTTTATATGGTATATGTGTACAGGCGCATCATGTGATTTAATTTGTAGCTCTTTTTTTTCCGTCTATTTACAACTTGGGACTAGATGCAGTGTGAAGAACTATAGAAATGTATGTACAGTGCGAAAAAAAAAGGTTGGCGATCAGAGTTAACCGATCAACGGATGGTGGGTACTACGAGTTAAAATACTAGCTGCTTAAAAACAAAGTAAATACAATGCCAAAATGCTTAGCTAAGCTGGCAGTTGGCCAAACCTAACAGTAGATGTATAGCCGATAGTTGGCAGTAACCTCTCGAGATTTGAAAGTTCTAGGCTCGGTTGTGGGACACATTTTCCGGGGGCAGACAAACTATTAATTGGTTAACAGAAAATCAAAGAAACAATAGAAAATATCAATGAAAATAACTAAAAGAAAATAAATTGCCCTGCCAAGCTAGAAAGCATAAATAGAGGCCTTTTTACTGACTCTTTTTACGCACATTAAGTAATAGGTTTCGCATCTCGAAAAGTTGCTGGAAACAACTTTGTATCGAAATCGAATAGTTAAGCATTTGTTGTGTTTTTTGGTTTTTTGTTTTCGTGTGTTGCTTTTGCTCTTTAAGTGGGTCAAGTACAGAAATCCGTTGCGCTGCCAGTTTTGGGGAAAAATCTCTTAATTCTCTCTCCTCCATCGCCATCTACTCCTCTTCGCTGCTTCCGCTTCCGCTTCTGATTTGTTTTTGGTTCGCCTTAATCTCCTCTTTCCCTTAGATGTGCAATGTGGCTCCGGGCATGGAGTGGGAGCTACCGGCACCTGGCTTGGCCGATGTCTGCGGCGGCTCCAGATCCTTGCACTGTTCCAAATCAATAACCAGACAGTCGTAGGCCGGCGGCGGCAGCTCGTACTTGACCACGCTGTCGTAGCTGGGCGGCAGGGAGTCCACAATGCGCAGCACATCGTTCTGGGAGTTGATCTGCAAGTTAATATGATATTCAGTCAAAAAAATATATAAATAAGCAGCTTTCTCTACACTTACGTGTGGCATGGCTCCGTTGGTGGCACGGTTGCCCGCCTCATCGATGGGTCCAGCCCAGATGCAGACGCCCATGCGATGTGTGACATAGCCGCAGATGATCACACTGATCAGCAGCATCCCAATGCCCAGGGCAAAGACTAGCCAGCGGGACTCAGCGCTCGTGTCCCGCAGATTCTTCTCCAGCTGAAGAGCGCAGAGAATTAGCACGGGCACGGCCACCATGGCCACCAGAAGGTCCACGATCGGACGTTGCGTGCTCGGTCCGGCGTTTAAGGGACGGCGCCCGGATCCGGATCCTCCGCCCATGGAGGAGCCGCCATGAAGGCCCAGCGGATGGGAGCCAAAGTTCTGGCTGCTGCTGTTCGGGGTCAGGGTGGAGCGGGCCACCACCGTGTTGTGGTTCTGTAGCACCATACTGAAAATGGAGAAAGGAATAATACAGATTAAGAAACAAGGGAGAAATTGTTATAATAAATATAAAATAATATTTATAATGTATAATATAGAAGTCCGTGTTGGGAATATAAGTTTAAACCAGAGAAAGGGATGCCTTCTATATTATCCGTGTCATTAAACTGTTCCCCCGAAACCCCTTGTTATGCTTTATATTCTCGATTTACTTGATATTGAATTCCAAATAATAGAAATATACAAATTTTATGATACTGTCTCGCCATCCTCAAATGTTTAGCGACAATAAAAAACAATAAAGACATAACAGCACCGAATATGTAATCAATTTTTTTTTTTGCTTATCGCTGTCTGAAGGTAATTTAGCCCGTCTAGAGACTCATGTTTATTCTATGGGAATATCGGGTAATTGCTGGCTCTCAATTGTTTATCCTCAATGAATAGGCATGGGACTTGGAGCGGTATTCCTACCCAACCAGACAATGGGTCATTATCTCTGCATTAGATTAGCTCCGAACTAATTTCGTAATTAAATTAATATCATAAAATATAAGAAACCAAAAACTAAACAGAATTGAATGCATTTATATTCGTTGTAAAACATTATTCGTGATTTACTCAATAATGGAGCTGACTTGGTTTGTTTAAAACAGGCAGAAATTATGCTGTTATGTACCTGAAGACTTTTTCAATGTCCAGTTAACATTTGTTGGACAGATAACAGGCAGTAACAATAATTCGCTTTCTGATTGTGAACTTTTATAGTAAGTGGGACCTAATGGTCAGCTGGTTTTAACAGTTTATAGCACTTTTAGGCTATTTACAGCACCTGTTAACCCTTGGTTAACTGATCGTTATCTTGGACTGAGAATTAACAAGTGACTAACCCTCACTGTTCGAATTTCGTGGACAGTTTAAGTCCAGGCTAAGAAAATTTGGTTGTCTACCTTGTCAATGAGAAAGTTAACACGAACAGTGACCTTGACTGCCTGTCAAGTGACCTTGACTGCCTTTCAACTCTTTTTTAGGTCGACAAAATCACGGCTAGTTTTGGTTAAACAATTGGAAAAGATAAGAAAGCATAGTAGCTGTTTTAAGTGAAGTGTGCTTGCGCCTTACAGCAAAATTCGGTGGTTAACAGCATTCTGTTAGGCTTTCTCGTTCGGATAAATTACAGAAGGGTGAACAACCGACAAGTTTATCTTTGTTCGGTCAGATAGCACGCTCTTTAACGGAAGGCTAGAAACCAGTCCTATTACTAATTATTAACACAGGCCTTATGTGAATACTGAAAGCCAAGCCCTATTATATACATTTCTAACGACTTAAGGTTAATAATGTGATTCTTGTTTAATTGATGTTTTTCGATAGGTTTGGCAAATATTTTCCGTAAATCGTATTAGGTTTATAATATACGCCTTGATAGCTGGCGCTCCCGTTCCATTCCGTCCCACCCCGTCCCAATAAAAACAACTGCGTCACAGAGCGAGTCGGAGGAAACCAAATATTTGCTAAGCATTTCTCGTTTGGAGTCCAATTAACATTGGTTAGCATTCAATTGCCGGCCCAGATGTATCATATTCCGATACCTATATACATACATATGTGCGGCCTGTGTATGTTGTTGTGGTCTATATAGTGAGTACTACTCGTACCTGGGATCAAAGGCGTTGCTCAGCAACAAGTCGTATACGGCGCGCATTTCAATAAATGTCGCTTTTCTCCTTTACAAGCGCTCTCTATTTTGATTTTATTGATATCAATTGTTTAATTTATAGCTGTCTTTTTTTGTTGTTGTTACTGTGAGTTATTAGCACATTTTTTCAATGATATTTAGTGTGAGACAAAACGATGCAGTCTTTAATTTAGCAGTTGGTTATTTTTAACTAACTTCTTTGGTGAATTATATTAAAATGATATTTGAGTTGTTCAAATAACATTAGAATTTATTGGAATTTATCTAAAGAAAATATAAAAAGTTTTAAATAATACAAATAACCAGGTCCACCTATATTTGTATATTCCATAATAATTACAATTATTAACATTTTACACCAAATACAACTTGAATTTCTAAAGAAGTTGTTTTCACTAATTTGAATATTCCTTTATTGATTTAAAGCGACACATTTTTCTGTGATTTCTATAAAAAAACGTTTAAGATATTCTCCATCTCGGAATTTCCTCAACTGGAATTACATAAAATTTATTTATTCTATTTTTTGTTGTTGCATTAAATCATTGAGTATACTTAATTTATTTTATTTATTCCTATTTATATATCGGTATTTATTTTGTTTTGTTTTCATTTCATTTTGGTTTGTAATTTATGTGCATTTTATTTATAGTTTTGTTGTTATTCAGACGTTTTTTTGCGAGGAGCGGCTTTATGATTCTGTTTTTCCCCGGTTCATAAAATTCTTACACCAGAACAGAGATAAGGGCGAGATCACATGGCGTATACTCGATCTCGCCAAACTATTGCTTATCAAAGTGTATGTGTGCGCGAGGAGAGGTCGGTTCACTTGAGCGATAAGGGCCGTGCACGTGATTCGTGTGTATTTCTTGCACAGTTATTTGTTTCAATAATATCACATTATTTACACATTGGCTGCCAATTAACACAAACATTAAATTGAAATTGCCGGCAAAACGAAGGCAAAACCCAAGCAGAAAGCACAAAACACAATGGGAATTAAAGCCAGCTCGGGCGGGCTGAAACCAATTCGTGGCGATCTGAGCCGGTGAATTGTTGAAGTCCGACTGGAAAAGCGTCGGACAAGAAAATGGCCTTATATGGCATAATCGATGCACACTCGAAGCGGATAGATCGGGAAATTTGATTTTAAATGGACTTTACATACCCTGGCAGTAGAAAATACAAGGAAAACCCTATAATTCGTAGTTTTTACCCAATAATATGTAGTATAAAACAAGAATACATTTCAACTGCTGGTTTTTCTTTATTTTCAAAGGAAAATTTCATTAATAAACCTAAGTACTAATTTAATTTGCTGCTTATAGAATGTCCAGTATTATTTGGAGATCAGATCGGTAAGAAAATTAAGGCTAAGAATAAAAATGCTATGTTTATTTTACTGCAAGCAAAGTTTATATTTGGAGTTTCGAAAATCCCTGCTACAAAACGCACTTAAAACACGTGAATTCCTTTTTATTTTCCCATATTTAATATCATTAAGTAACGCTCTAGAATCGTTATGCACTTTCTAAAAAAAAAACCAGCAACCAACTTAACTGACAGTTAAGCACATTTTTACAAATATTGATAGGTGCATTAAATTTGAGATATATAAAGTAAAGACTACTATTAGGTAAAGATATAAATCATCACATCATAAATCATAAAACAAGGTACTTAATTGTCGATGAGTTAAAAGTTCAATTAAATTTTAAGTCAAAGTTAAATTAGGTTAGAAATACATGCTAAGGATTTTAATTGTTAAAATGATAAGGTAATATAAATAGTTATAAAACATTACTGATTCACTAAACCAAGATTTGTCTGAATTATTCTTAAATCTTGTTTAAATTATAAACTTGCTATGATAGGTAGCACATGCCATCGTTAAATTGCATTTCACGAATGAAAGCTAAGCAGAAAAGTTAGCTCGAGGGAATAACAAAGGCTTCTACAGCTCAGAGGGAAAGAAAGAAAGCGAGGGGTGCTTGGTACATAATATTATTAAGGTCCTTGCCATCCAGCTTTATCTATTATATGTATGTGTAGATACAGCGGCTGCCAGGGCTTCGTAAATATTTTGAACTTTATCTGAAAGTTGTCTGAACTCTGGGCAACAGAGATACCGATACCAGATACCAACCCGATACCAAGTATCTCTTGATTAAGACTGAAATTTTAAAGATATCTGCCGGGGGAGAATGCGGCGGAGAATCCAGAAAATCTCTCCATTCTGACAATGGTAATTTGCAATTATAATTTGGAAAGCAGCTGCAACTCATGAATGAATCGCCAGAGGCAGTAGATACATTTAATTGCATCTCCTCTGCTCATATGACAAATGCAAATAAGATGTATATCTTCTATATATATATATATATCTATAGTATGCATATATATTATCAGGTTGCAGTGATAAGACAACGCCCCGACTTTCCACAAATACAGACGCTGTTGTAAAATGCTTGTCATTGACTGTCCCCAAGTTCTTTTGTTCTTATTCTCCCGTTAACTGACTTTGCATTTGACTGATTTAGTGCCCTTGTTAATTTATAATGTCTGAGTATTTTTTTTTTGTATAATTTGACTCCGATTTGCGTAAAAAATCGGGGCGCATTAACATGTGCCTTGCTCTTAAATTTCCCCTTAAATCGAAGCCCATAAACAAGCGCCACCTTAGCCGTCTTCCAACTAATTCGAGACATTTCCATCTGTCTGTGTTTACGGGAAAAGTAAGCAAACTTAAATCGATAGTTTACAAACACAAGCTATTCGAATTGTATAGATTCGCTAAGCTGGAATTATTTATTCAATGTATAATCATATAATATGGCCACGATTCCTGAGTATTTTTCCAAAGAGTTTCAAGTGTAGTAACTGGCTTTATTTGGAATTAAATTAAACAGCTTTACAAAAAAACCTTTTTAAATATTTAAACTAATTTGAACCCTTGAAAATGAATCAATAACGAGTATCGCATGTATTATGTATTTATGTATTTAAAACATAAATTATGAGTCATTTTGTTCTCAAGAGAAAGCTAGAGATATTTCGCCACTTCCAGATGATAAAATGATTTATCATTTAGCTTTCTGAGATTACTTCCGTATCTCAGGTTATAGACTTCCGCCCTGGAATTATAGGCGTAGTACCACGTGATGTTCTGTTCACGATTTTTGCAGCATCTTCTTTTTGTTTTATATCTTAATCTTTTTTTATGGATATTGCATCAGCTGCGATTCGAGTCATTGACCAGATGTCTGATATTATTGATTGGACGAGAAAGTCCTCCGGCCCAGAACAAGGTTGGGCTTATTTGGGGCGATGTCGGTTTATATACGCACAGATATATGCATCTTTATCGTTTGCATGCAGCTAACTAGCAGAAATAATACAAGAGACACAATTGAAAAGAGATACAATTGAAAAAAAAAGATAATAAGTGAGTGCCTAAAATACAAATTAGCTGTCAGTGACGATGACGCCCACAAGAAGCACACGACATTACGGAAAAACTGAAGGGAAAGCCGACCAAGAAAAGCTGGCAAGCATACAATATATTGACAGACATATAATACATATATATATATAAATTTATATATATATTATTTTATAAATGTAGCAATTACCGCCTGAGCTTGACTTTGAAAAAGAGAGAGAGAAGGAGAGAGGGGAGAACTTTGATCGAGCGTCAGCAGTGGCCCAGAAACCCAATTGGAGTACAAATCAGCCAAGTGCAGAGATCACACACCAGAACACACTATATATATATATATATATATATATACATATAGCATTTGTATACTCAATTTATGCACAGCATATCGAATTTCTGATGACTCGCCGAGAGTTATTTTCGAGGGAGATGCATTTCTTGTTGTTACCGCTTAATTAGCATTTTGTTCTTTCCCGGAGACCTTTAAATTTTTTGTTTCACTTTCCGAAGGGTCGTCCGCAAAAAAAGAAAAGAAAAAAAACCCTACTTATGTGTGCAAGATTTACAGAGAATTACCCACGAAACCACACAAAACAAAACAAAATAACAACAAAGCCATTAAAGTATATGATTCGAATGAATTTCCCTATTTGCTTTTGGGCAATGCCGTCATTCGTATACTATAGCTATGATTCAGCTGCCCCGCTCCCGGGATATATGCATAGATATCCAGATATCTGGCAAGTCTCTCCAGATTGCAGTTGGCCTGGAATCTTTCGAGGGGGGGCTGGCTTAGCAACACGCGATAAGGCAGATAATGCAGCTAAGGCCCCAATAAAAGATATAGATGTATATACTACGTATCTTGCAGATACCCTGTGGGCATATATGGCAGGGAATATATCATTGTTTACATAGCTCAGATTGCCATTGGTTGCCAAGGCGAAAATTATTTACAGCCGGTGGAAGAAGGAATGCTATTAATTGATCCGATTTTGTGCTGAATTCAATTCGCAGTAAATCCACTTTTAAGCTCTAAGGTTGCACTATCTATTCAGCATTTACTTAATTGCTGGATATTGTCAGATAAATAATATAAATAATATGTAATATCAGTTATCTAACAAGCTAATTACCATCTATAATTGAATTGTTTAACAGTGTGTAATTGTTTTTTACCGGAGTGAAGAAAACGCCGCAAGTATTCCCCTGGCTTCTTTTTGTATGCCAGAAACAATGCACAACTTAATTAAAATTCCTATGGCAATACTCCCGACCTCCCTCACCAATCTATATAGCACAACAATTTCCTTAATTGCCGCGACAAAAAATCATAAAAACTAAACCAGAAGCGGAGGGAAGGAAAAGAAAAACTTGACGAAACCGACGCCCACAAATTCATGGGAATTGTCTGGCCCACTTTGCAAGGGAGTCTGAATCGGATATATCCCGAACAGCCGGGGGCAATACAATAGGAATGCGATTCAAGAATTAACCACAGCCAACTGCCCAGATCTGGCCTTTCATCGATAATCGAAATCAAACGATAATGTTACAACAAAAGACCTCTACAATTGGAATACTTATTAATAAACAGTTTAAAGAAGGTGTCAATTGTCTTTGCAAAATATAACAGACGTTCTCGATCAGAATCCTGATCACTGTTTGTAGAACTCACTGATTGCTCCCCCAGATTAGAGAGGTTATCAATGTTCATTTCAGATTCCTGCGATATCTCATCTAAGAACTAGGACTTGCATCTGAAATACTTGGAAAGCTCAATGGATCAAGCACGGGCTCATAATCTTGAGTACTGCCCCGTTCAGTTCCTTGCGATATTGTCAGGATTTGAGCTTGAGGTTTTAGATATAGGTTAAAGGACCTGTAGCGCCATGGATGCTTGACTTATATGAGTTTCTAATTAAATGGCTTAGAAAATATATAAAAATAATCCTTGAACTTAATATATTTATAAAAACCAACATATACTTTTCTCTTCGTGTACATTTTGTATGTCTCTATTACCATTACTTTATTATTTAGTAACAGGTTTCAATTAATTTGTTGCCGCTCATTTTTTAACCACCATTGTAGACATTTATAAGATTTAAGTGCTTTACATGAACCAGAAACAATGACGATTCCACCGCATGAAGGCGCATTATTAATGTATTAATTGATCAGATCCGAGTGCCGCCTTAATTGTAAATGAAAGGGTGGCGAGAGGTACATTTTTTTTTTGTCGATTGACAGACTTTTGACTACAGTGAAAACTTCCCCAGAAGAGATCTCTGTTCGGCCTTCTCCGCTCCTCGATTGTCGTATTCCCTGCTTTCGGTCACGTAGAGAGAAATCTTTGAGAATTTATTTTGAAAAACATTGTGATGCTGTTTCATTCATATATTCTTCTTGTTCTTTTGTTTAAACCAAATTCGTATAGCAGTTTACAACGCCCTTATATATTATATACCAGACGAATCGATCTAGCCATGCCAGTTATTCTGCATGTCTTTTTTATATTTTTAAACCCTTGCAAAAGGTCTTCTAATATATGTCTTCGTTGTTTCTTTAAACATTTTCCTTAGATAAAAACTAATAAATTATCATATAACATATAGTTATATATAATATAGTTACAGTAGAAACTCGAGTATGCGAATTGCAAATGGCAAGGGTATACAAACTTTGCTCACCCAAATGTTTTATGTTATTTTTGTTCTCTTTCTCTCTCTGCTGGACTGCGCAAGAAGTGTGTATGTACAAAGAGACTATATATAGAAACTAAAGATGAAAAAATTTAATTTTCGTATATTTTTTTGCTGGCTATCAATAAATTTTATTTATCTGTTGTTGCTCTTGATGATTCTTCTCGTGTTCTTTTTTTTATAAAACAAAAGCATTTCATTTAATTGTTTCGTTGGAAGTGTGGAAACGCTTTTTGTTTATGTTTTTCCGTATGCCTTGGGTTTATTTTTTAGTGTAGGCATTTGAAGGGGTTTTTCCTAGGCTTCAAATAAAAACCACCTGTTTTCCAAGCGATTACCCATTGATAATTATCAATACTATAGTCTTTTTAGAGTTGAACTGTATTACATACATTTTGTTATTGGATTTTGTGTTGGTAGTATATTTAGCTATATTCACCGTAGCTTTCTTAACATATTTAATAACTGTAGCTGATATTTATTCTATAAAATTTGAATTTGTATAACTACCGCGAAGATACTGTAAAAATAATAGTAAATTAGTATTCTTATTCTTGGTTGGAGCATTTTAACTGCAGATTGGTGCCTGAGTTAACTATAGAATAGAGAAAACTTGTACTTTTACTGTCATTATATCTACGCTTATGAGTTGAATCACTTTAACTGTAGAATTGGTGGTATATACCATCCGAATTTGTTCAGTGCATGGCCCACATATGTATGTAAGTGTGTAGGTAAAATAAAGACGTATGCACATGAGTTTTCCTCTGTGCCAGTCGCTCCTTTAGCTTTTCCCATTTGATGCATTTTATTTATAGCCCTAGAAATATTTAGGGGGCGGTGAGGTGTTTTTTTCAAATGGGGATATGGGGGGGGGGGGCTACTAGCGGTAAACATATGTTTTTCGGCATCTTCTGTACTGAGCAAAAAGCTGAATGCCGGTCTGGAATGTACTCTGCTAATTTTGAATGCATAAATAAAAAATAAAGTGGTTTAACTTTAACCTATGATAGAATACTTTTTTTTAAAGAATTTTAAACATGAATTTGATCTAATAATTGTGACTGATTAGTTACCCACTGATCGGTCACTTATTTCCCCCCAACTTGTCAAAGCTTTATTATTTTGAAATTTGTAAGGTGATTTCCTCGGTGTACTCACTCGAAAATGTTTTTTTTTTTGGCCGCTTCTGATCTTTGTCTCGTTCTCCTCTCTCACGCACTGCTCTTTCTCTCTGCCTCACTTGTTTCAGGTTTGCAATTCTTTGCCTCTAATGCTGCCACTTTATTCACATTTGGGGAGCACCAAAGAAAACCAAACAAAATATAAACAAAAAGGCACAGAAAATGTATCTTTTTTTCTGAATTGAAAATTATGCACGCGCTTGCTTCAATTGTTTTTTGAACGTTTCAAAAGAATACAAAAAAACGTGATTTTTTCGTCGTTTTGCGTTTTTGTTATTATTATGTTTTGATTATTTTGCGGTTGCGGCTAATGAGATCGTT
This sequence comes from Drosophila parvula, assembly GCA_018904695.1. Taxonomy (NCBI): domain Eukaryota; kingdom Metazoa; phylum Arthropoda; class Insecta; order Diptera; family Drosophilidae; genus Drosophila; species Drosophila parvula. Next base: position 73,022 of record JAEIIG010016616.1, read on the forward strand.
GGCACAAATAATTGCAGCAAGTTGAATAGACTTCTTCTCTGGCAGGGGATTCTTCTGGGACTTCTTCTGATGGGTTTCTTCTTCTGGGAGATTGTTCCTCTCTTTCTCCCCTCGGCCTTATCGGTGCTGGCTTTGGGTATACTCGTAGTGCTCCTTCCTGAAAAGTGGATCCTCGCCGCGCTCAGAGAAAACCCAACGCCTGTGCACCATTACAACAGATCTTCCAAGCTATCCTGATTCTTCCCTCCTTCGGCAGGATTCGGATACGGATACGGATACGGATATGGGACACGGGACACGACTCTTCAACAACTCTCCTCCTCTCTCTCCTCCCTTCTCCGTCTGCGATTCGCTCTCTTTCGTTCACTGAACTTTGGAACACGACGAAGATATTGCGACGACCGGTCTAAGAGCAGGAACTGCCTTCATATACACATCTCGCGTATATAGAATTCAATTTTTGTTATTTTCTGTCTTATGTCTTCTGTTTTCCGCCTTCAGTTCCTCTGTCTGCCGTTCCTCTGTTCTGTCTGTTGCTCGGATCGCCGTGTGTCGTACTTTCTGCGGACTGAATATCGAACCAGTGACGAAGAATGCTGAGAAGCAACTGCGAGATCGCAGATCGCACGATCGCCGATTCTGCCAGCTCTTCTGCCAACGCGTCGTCTCTCTCTGCCGGCGCGGCGCCAACGTCTGCGTTGGCGTCTTCCCCCATTGTGGTTGTTGTTTTTGCTGTGTTGTTTTGTGAGGAAGATGCTCAGAGAGTTATACGCTCTCCGTTCTCTGCTCTCCGCACTCCACATTAGAAATGAGAGGTGGCAGCGAGGTGCTGCAGATCGGTGATCACTTGGGAAGAGGTCACTGCCAGTGTTGCCAATTTCGTTGTCCCTTCTTCGGACAGAGCTGGCAAAGGATATACAAGGCAACAAGCTAGAAAGCTGTGTGATACCCTGTAGTCAATGCTTTGTATTTTAGAACAAAATACGGACAAAACATGGCGACATAAAAAAACATTTGGTCCAGGGAAATTTTGCTAGAAACTGGTTGGGCAACACCCATTGTTGCTGTCATATCCCTTAATGCACAGTTTTTGTTGTTTTTTAATAGCTCCCACATTTGTCATACGATTTTAATAAAATTTTGGGTAAATACCCGCACACAAAGCCGTTTATTATATTTATATTAAATTTCTGCACACATTTATGTAGCTTAAATTGGGGAATTCTTAAACTGAGTAACAGTTTCTACATAGTGAAATAACAACACACATGTAGAATTAAACAAGAGAACTGGCAATACAGCCATAAAATCCACAAATAAAATATATTTAAAAGAGTTCTTTTGTAAAATTACTGTATAAATAGTATATATAGTATAAATAATAATAATAAATAAATAATATAAATAGTATAAATAGCATCTACCTGCAACAAGGTTTTTATTGTGAAATAAATGAAAATTTCTCATGAATATCACGGTGCGCATACGCAGGAGCTTTGGTGGATCACGAACATGAACAAGTCACAGTCTCCTAGGGACGGACAGCTTCGCTATCGTCATCTGCTCAGCACAACTAGTATTCCTCTCGCGCTCTTCGTGCACTCTAGGTCAGCGATGATTAGCCGAAGTGTGAATCGTGACGCCGAAAGCCCGAAGAGGCTTTTCTCTCGGGCCGGCCGCCTTCGTGATTATTCGCCCTCGCTCTTCTGCCACACTGTCTCGCTCGCTCGCGCGCTCCCGGCCGTCTGCTGATAAGAGATGCCGTTATCTGATTGCCAATGTGACACATTGAGGCGACAATGGGCCAACGCTTGTTATTGTTGGCGTTGTTGTGTCGCTCCAGCTTTACGATCTGCACACGCACACACCAAAGCTAAATAGAGCCAGGCAACTGATAAGAAAAAGGTGTCTCCTGTCCTCTGTCCTCTGTCCCCTGTCTTCTGGCTGCCACCTTATCTTGCGTCTCCTTTATCGTCCACATATTTTGTGCGGAATAGGTGGTAAAATTGTGCACTTACCGTTATTTATTTGTGTCTTTTTTTGGATAGTTTGCTCCCAGAAATGTTCATTGGACTTATCATAATCTGGGGGATTAAGCTATATGATCGCCGCGGGGAGTTTTTTAAAGATCCAGGGAAGCCTGACAAAAATTTCATAGAAATTTGCAAGGTTCACAAGGGGGTTGGTTTTCATCAAATTTAAGATTCGCAGAAAGCCAGAGAATTGTAGAAGAATTGGCACTAAGCTTGGTTGTAAACAACAATTGAAGTGCCCAAAGGAATCCTGACTGTACCTTACCTTTTTCATTATCAAAGAAATTAATATTTTGAAAATCTGTCAAATTTGAACAATAAAACCCGATTGCGTCATCCAAATATTATTTTGTATTTCGTGATCCGTGGAATTAAAATAAATGTGGGTCAATGGATTATCAATGCCCCGAATGGGACGCCAAATAGGCAATTACCCTGGGATACCCTGGGGGTACGTTGTTAGAGGGTGACAGATATATGTACTAAGAGAGAGAGAGAGAGAGAGAGAGGGAAAAAGAAATAGATGACAGGATGATTTGCTACACCGTTACACAGATAGTTCGATGAACACATGAACAGTGAGTGCAATGACTCGGAGAAATAGATCGAATCGGAACTCATTTCCAGGTAAAGAAAAATGAGAGACAGAGTGAGAGAGAGAGAGAGAGCCCCATTTAAGGTTTTATAGCAAAAACGTGATCAGCTTGGTCCCCTTCTAGTCCCCCCCCCCTGGTAGCTGCCCAACTCCTCCCCTTGAAAGCTGAGTCGGAAAAAGTTGTGCAAAATGCTGGTCACGTCCCAAGCCTCTGTATCTGTGTATCTGTATCTGACCCTCTGCATCTGTAGCCGCATTACTGGCTCTGACTCTGCCAGTTGTATCTGTATCTAACTTGAAAGCCCTGCGAAAGCCAATTAGATAAGTCTTGGCCATATTCCGGGAGACAAATTGATAACAGAGACACCGCTAAACTTTACTGCCGTTCTGCGGGACGGGAAGTCGTTTGGGCTTAGGCCGGCTTATCGCAACCTCGCTGCTAAAAAAAATAATACAAAATATTCGTAAAGTAAACACCCAGTCGGTTATCACAAAACGTAGCAGGGCGAAAGGCAGGTATCATCATGGGTATTACTAACCGCAATGCAGTTTGCATCAGCATCACCAGGCAAGTCGATCTAGTCACGTTTGTTGGGCTACAGAAAAATTACATTAAATACGTTAGGAACTTAATGCTAGCACATGGACTTATCCCTGTCTCAAGTTAAGGGATACTACATATTATATATATCTTATTAAGGCCATACGTATAATTACAAATTATTAAAATAAATACAAATAAAATACATATTATTAGGTACAATATGTTGAAAAGAAATTAAACCAAAGGAAAAGTGTAACTTAATTAGACTAAAAAAATGTAAAACAATGCAAGGGGGAGATATACTTACTAACTCTGCCTGCGGGATACAATTAATGAATTTAAAAAAATTCGAAATCAGGACACCGATCAAATAAAATTAAAAATTGCGGCGGAAATGTTCAGATCTGAAGTCTTACCAATTTGTTCATACATCGCTTTTTTTTTTTAGTAAAATGATATTGGCTTGGGAAAATGATATAGGTATATGTATTTAAAAGGATCTCGCGACTATTTAATCAAGGATATCCCTTACCTTATGTCATAAAATATTTATAGATGCATTTAACTTGAGCGTAGTCATACAGAATATAAAAAAAAAAAAAAGTTGTGTAAATAGCATTAAACCACACAATAAAAGTGTTTTCGCTTTAGTTAGTTAGCGTCACAATTTAATTGTTTTGTTTTAAACTTAGTTTTGTTCGCTTTTTGTTTTAAGTTTTGTTTTGCTTAAATTGCGCTTTTATTTATTTGCTTGAGATGTAGTCTTGCCTTTGTTTTTTTTTTGTTGGTTTTCCTTGCTGAACAATTTACAATAAACGCGGCGGCCATTTTTGCATTTTTTTTTCAATAGTTTTCCTTGCTGGCGGTTGTTGTTGTTTTTTGGTTGTTTATTTAATAATTATTGTTTTAGCTGGTACTCTTGCTGCTGTTTAAACCTAAAGAGTGGCTTGCTGTGGCTGTGTGTGATTTGTATACAAACATACACGTACATATATCGAATATTTGTTTGATTATTTGATTTAATTACTTTTTCACCAACAAATCAAGGGGGTTTTTTTAGTTTTCCATCGAGTTGATTTTGAGTTTTTATAGTTTCTGCTACATTTAATGGAAATTTCCTTTAGGTGGGGGGTTTTTATTTTTGGTTTTTGTTGTTTTCTTTTTTTTTTTGGGAACAATAGAGATGGGAAAACAGATGGCCAACAGTCCCTATAAGTATATATGTACATATGTTATATATACTCTATAATCTGGCAAACGATAACAGAGGAAAGCCGAAAGAAGGATTGCAGACAATGACGTTATTTTTTCTTCTTTTTGTTTCCTTTACTTTAGCTTAGGTTTTTAGCTTTGGCTATTTTTGAAATTGATTTAAATTTTTCACTACCAACACACAGACGCACATCGAGATATATGTATGATCGTACTTAATACTTTTACTGTTTTTTTTTTCTTCATCTTTTTACTTTATACCTTTACTGTATTTCTTGTATACTGCATACATACACAACATATTTATAGTTATTATTTGCTCGTTAATTTGTAGACACCATTTACATACATATACATATATATACATACATATATTATGTATATATAAACGTACAGTTACAATTACAGTTACAATTAGATAGACACACACAAGGAGGCCGATGCGCTGCGTTCCTAATTAAGTACTTTAATACACCTTTAATTTTTTAGTTAATCGTCTTTAGGGGATTCTTCTCTGTCGACCATTTGCCGATCTTCATTTTGCTTTTTGTTTTTTTCGGCCCAAAAGTAGGCAGCATGTGTGCAGGCGAGTGTATGTGTGTGTGCATATTACATGTGTGTGTGTGTGTGTACTGTTTTTACTCTTCTAAGTTTAGTTAGTTTACCTTTTTTCTTTGGCTTACCCTAACTCTAATATATATAATATATATATATATACATATAATATATATATATAATATGTAACTGCTGCTTATATATTTGTTTTATCAGAGAGCTGCGGTCAAAATAATTGCAGTATTGGATTGTTTAATAAGTATCCTCTTGAAGAGTTGGCTATTTACAGTTAGTAGTTGGGAAAAAAGAAACAGTAAAGGCCGTTAAAAGATATGAAAATGCTAAGGATTCGAGCCGAAAACATTTTCCCTAGTTACATACAATATTTTAATGTACACATCGCGTACTTTGTATAGATTATTCTTCATTTTTATAATATATGTTTTAAGATTACGAACCTACAGATGATTGCTTTTAATATACTATATTTGTATATATATAGATTCTTCGCTTATAGTTCCTTTTTAGCTCAAATGAAAACTCGTTCAATCCATGTTTTAGTTTTAGTTTTAGTTTAGTTTTAAGGATGATTGCTTAGTTGCGTATAGGAAATACAGCGATTACTTTGACCGCAGCTATTTTAGTGGTATTGCCGAGGCTTACCCCGCTTGTCCGATCCAGTTTTCTTTATATTTTTTTTTGTTTCATTTTGGGTGAGAACCAAGTCCGGGAGTTACCCTAGTTGTGGACTTGCACCGCCTAACCCAAACCCAGTTATTTGTTTTGTAAAGCTCTCGTTATTTTCTTTTTCTTTGTTTGTCCTAACCTCCTAGAAGCTATCACACCATTGACCCTATCTATCCTAACCCTTGCATTTCCTGCCCTCCCCCCCTCCGAACTTGGCTCTCTCTCCTCCCTCCCACCCGCTCTTTTAGTGTCTATTATAAACATAAATTAATCTAAACATTTACTAGAAACAAAAGCATCTCTTTCGCGCACATACACATACATATATTGCCGCCCATTTAAAATGTTGGATTTTTTCCAATTTCCAGCGACCTAACGATATGTGAGTGTGGTGAGCCTGTGCCTAGGTGTTCGTGTGTGTTTGTGTGTGTGTGTGGGTGGTTGGGTGGGTGTGTGTACGTGGGTGAAAGAGAAGGAACGAGTAGAAGTACAAGTACGACAAAGGAACTTAGTGAAAAGGTATTTCCCTGGATCTTGTCCGGGTGAAAAGCTGCCCGCTATGGCACACAAGTGATGCTGCGCTGATGGTTGCTGACAAAAGGTGTCCGACATGATTCTGCTTTTTGCGATTTCAATTTCGATTTCGATTTCATTCCATTTTCAATTCTCAATTTGCATTTAAAATGTTTGTAAGTATGTTTTCCGTATTGGGACTCTGTTTTTTTTTAAGGCTAATTTACTTATACATACATACATATACATATATGTCTTAAGATTTGGATTTTTTTCTATTTTGTGGATTTTTGTCTAGTGGTTTTCTTCATCTTTTCTTTTTTTTTTTTAATATTTTTGTTTTAGTTTACTTTCGATTTTTGGCTTTTTGCGTCGTATTTGTTCGTAATTTTGTTGGTGTTATCGGTTACATTTTGCTTTTCGGTTACAATAATTCGTATTTGCTTGTATAATTAGTTATGAATACGAGAATAAGGTCTCGGCGGTTGTTGGTGTTTCGTCTTTCGTCTTAAACTCTGCTTGTGCTTTCGTTTTCGATTAAATTATATTTTGGATAGTCCGTCCGGAATCCTTAGAGATGGCAAAACATTAATTGCGGAGCTCCAAAGTATGCAATATAATGCAAACGGAGTGTTACTTCAAATCTAAAAATTGATTTTTTCCAAAAAATGATTTAATTATTGCTGATGCTTATCTTCTTTCAAAAACGTAAGGTCAACGACTACTTGGAAAAGTAGATCTATGTATCTCCATTTAATTTGTAATATTTTTTAATATATTTACGGATAGGGTAATTATTTTGAAAGATCTCTAAGGATTACGGAATTACCTCCCATATTTGGTTTTTGTCTTCTTATTCGACCCTTTGGCAGTTTCTTATTTTCATCTTAAGTGGCGTTTGCTTTTCGTCTGATTAAGAGGGAGACAGCTAGAGAGTGAGTTGGCGGGACGAGGGACAGGACTTGGATCTGGGATCGGGGGGGATGGAAAGTTTTGTGGGAGGCACGGACTCCGAATGTGGACCGCTGGGCACGTTGAGGTAACAAAATCAATCAACAAACAAATTAATCAATTACAAAAATCGCAAAAGACACTTTAAAATCGAGAGAACACGCGACACAGTGGCAGATTAAATTAAGTAAGTAACAACGTCTAAGTACATACAAATTATGCGTATTGTGTGGGAGCCAAGTACTGAGTACTTGAGCTCCGAGTTCCAAAACACAGTGTAAAAGTAGTCCCCTTCCCAAAGCTAAGTCCTATAGTCCGATTCCGATTTACAATTTCCAATTTCCGATTCCGATTTCCGATTTCCGATTAGCTTATAGTTCCAAAGGGCCCCAGCCTCAGCCCACAGCGATGACGGGGAATCCCCGGAGCGTGTCTCAACGTTTCACCCCAAACAGATTCGGTATGGACTTGATCTTCTTTCGCGAGCAGTTCAGGTAATCCTTATACATGTCGGAGCGCAGGTACCGCGAGTACGAGTCACTCTTCATCAGGTGATAGACATGTGAGGCGGCCACGTCAAAGCACCAGCGATTGGGTCCATTTGGGGAGCTGACCGCCTCGCGGGCTAGCTCCACCGACTTGGAGTCCACATTCACCGGACAGGGGGCGTCGGGGGCGAGGAACTCCTGCCAGATCTTCTGGATGGCCTCCTTGATCTCAGACTGTGGCAGCGCCTTCATCTCCTGCACCGACTCCCAGAACCTGAAACGAGAGTGAGTGTTATTTATACGCAAATTGGGCTAACAAAAGACTTTTGAATCTTTCAAAAATCTCTTTTTTTTTTAAAGACTTTAATCAAATCAATTAATTTCATTTTCACTCACTTGAGATTCTCGCCGCTGTACTCCTTCTCCAAGAACTTGGTAAACTGCTCGCGTCCAATGGCATCATTGAGCAATTCACGCAAACTGAATGCCCAGCGCTTCACACGCCGTACAGGAACTTCTTTGCTGTTGGTGATATGACAAAATGTTCATTAGCAAAGCTCCTACTTTAATTAACTGTTTTAAATTGGATAATGTGGTAAAAGCAAAAGCCAATATAATGAGTAAGATGCGTAACTCGGATACATTTCAGTTATATATTCGCTCAAAGTTGAAAGTATACAAATTTCGACATCGAATGTGCTTGCACAGAACCAACAAGAACGTAAGTCTTTGGTAATATATAAAGTAAAGTTAATTAGATTTAATTTAATTTAAATATAATGCTTAAAAGCTGCAAAATAATGTGACAAATTCCTTGTCTATTTTACAGGTTTTGGTGGTTATTTTAGAAATAGTTTTGATTATATTTTTGAACTCACCTATTTTTCTCCGTATCCCACATTTCGGTGCTGTCCGTCTGCCAAGGATTCGGCAGCTCCGGCGAGGTTATAAAGTAATCGAACTCATTGTACTGATCATAGTAAGCAACCAGACTAGTAAAAATAATACAAGAATATGCATAATTATGATAAGTAAGATAAGTATTTTATAAAACAAGTACAAGGTATTCTTGAGCTTTGTCAAAAATAACATGAACGTCGTTACAGAAACGAAAAGTTGTTTTGGACATAGCAAATCTTCTTGTTTAACATTAAATGTGGGTGAGGCAATTTCCTGTTGGAAATACTATCTTGTTCTTTAATCTTCTTTTAATTGTAAACCTTTTAAATTGTAGTTCCAGTAATTGGTTCAATAATTGATAATACTTACGCCTCGGCCGCCTTGGACACTTTGATTGTGCGCCGCTCCAGCTTTTGTTTGCGCAGGGCAATGATTCGCGTTAGTTGCTCAACGGGATTCTTGGCCAGGGAAGCCCCAGCAGATCCGGTACCATGGCTCGAGCCACCCCTCCTGTAGGCCTTCTTTATATCAATCTCGGTGGTATTCACGCAGCCGGGCATCGGTCGGTGTACGTCCCAAAAGGCTCGCTCCTGTGAGTCGAGCACCTTTCGCTCCAGCTTGTCCCGCTTCTTGGCCACTTTGCTCTGCGACTCGGCCTGGAAAATTGTAACACATCTTTTAATGTCATCTTTAAATGGTTTATCACTTAAAAATATCTAAAACTCGAATTTATTAAAATAAGAAATTGCCATGGATAAAAGAATTCAACTGGCAATGGGTTTAGGGTTTAAACAAATCATGTGACACCTCTGATTAGGGGTTTTTTTTAGTTTGAATGCGTACAAGTATCGCATTCTATATCCGAGAATTGCCCATTTATAAAAAGATGATGAAGCTTAATTTATACTGCAATTTGCTGGCTACCCACCTGCATAAATATAAACTCCCATTTGCGGGAGAACATCTTCTGCAATTTGGCCAGATTTTCGGCCTCGTAATCGGCCAGCTCCAATCGCGTCTTATTCTGCATTGTGCGTTTGCAAAGGTAAACGGCATAGTCCGTATTCTCGGGCTCCCAGCAATTCGAGGGCCAAAAGTAGGGCGTCTGGAATCTGTGGCGGTGAAGAATATAAGTTTAATAAATTGATACATTCGAAATGAACTGAAAATATGAAATTTAGCGATTATTTCGAAGAAGAATTTGGTATACTGAGGTTAGGTTATCAATGGAAATAAAGCAAAACTTTCATGGTGTGATTTGGGATGGAGTAAATCGAATATTAATGGGGGGGGATGTATTATTAAGTTAATTAATATTGATAAAGACCTGTAAAAGGTGCCGTCGTTCTTGACGGTCAGCGCATGATCGTCGATGGGAAAGATGTAGCCGTGGGAGCTGAGCAGGTGGGCAAAGTGCAGCGCCTCCGTCACGTCTTCCACGTCGAAGTTCTTGAGGATCCATGCCACCAGATCCGCTCCGGTAAATACCGACGGCACCTTGCTCATGAATGCTTTCACCGTGCGCACAGCCACACCTGTCGTCTCCGCCTGCATTTTCTCGATTATGGCCTCCATCTGTAAAATCAAAAAAGGAAAAGTTTCTTTTTAGTTTACTGATTGCATTTTTGCAAGCAAATATTTTTAAATAGCTTGCTATTAACTGTATAATTTTAGTGATACATATATTCTTGATCAGGAGAGATATAATCTAGACATGCCTGTCTGTCTGTTGTTTAAGACCAAAACTTGATAGTTTATCAAAAAAGGAAGATAAACTTCACAAAAGTCAATTTTCAAGTTATTTTCCTATATTTCTTCGATCTTTCCTATAACAGCTTCATTATGTTGTAGTCCAATCGGTGCCATAGATTGTTTACTACATAGGGATGTACTACATATATCTAACAAAAAAGTCCCATATGTTTGATTGGCAAAAATATCACATACAAAATATCGTAAAGCTTTATACATTACAATTTTAAATATATCGAAAAATACCTAGCAATAAAATTAAAGGAAAGAACATTTAACGTTAAAATGTTGATATTAAAGATAATATTGAACAAATATTCGAAAATTTAATGCAATTTATATCTCGCTATCGATTTTTTATCGACTATTTTTAAAATATCTTGAAACTACTATACTACTATATTTTAATAGTTGTTTTTTTTTAAATATATTTTCCAACAATGCTAGTTTAGATTAGGCTCTTTTTTGTCACTTTTTGATATACCCAACTGAACATGTTAAAAAATATGGCTAAAATATGAATACTTTAGGTATTAAAACATAGATTTATATGTACATATGTATATCTCCCTTTGCCTATCGATATAGTGTCGATATAGCGATATTTTTTCCCTTTCCTAATACTACCTGCTTGAGGAAAGAAGACTATGTAAATAAAACTTGAATTCAAATAGCTCTAAAACTGAGAGACTTACATATTTGTATAGAAACGAACTAACGGACTTGGCTAGATAGACTCGGCTGCTGATACAGCTCACAAATATATGCATGTACACTATAAGTCACAGTGCTTGAACTTTTGACTACATTTGGAATACCCTGATTACGAATTAATTACCTTTTTGTACACTAGAATATTGGGTGCATCTTCGTTCTTGCTGCCCCGCTGCTGCGACGCTGATGGCACTGCCAGCGTCGTTGACGATGACGGCGGCGGCTGCTGCTGCGCCTGCGACGCCGACTGGGACTGCGAAGTCGACTGCTGGTGATGATGGTGATGGTGATGATTGGCATTGACCGTTAGCAGGCCGCTGCTTCCGCCGCTCTGCTTGCCGCTGCTACCCGTTGACGCTGCTGACGCCGAAGCGGCCGCTGTCGATGAGGAGGGGGTCGTGGAGGTGGTGGCATCTGCATTTACTGTTTTAACAGGAGGAGGAGTCGCAACAGCAGCTGCAGCAGCAGCAGCAGCAGGTGCTGTTGTGGCCACAATAGGGACTGCTGCTGATTCTGTTACTGCCGCCGTTGATGGTGTCGCTACTGTTGCTGTGGCAGGTTCGAGTTTCGGTGATGCTGCTGCCGCTGCCGCTTTGGGCGATGTGGCTGCCTCCTTGGCAGATGGACTCGCTCCTCCGCCCGCCTTTTCGTTCTCCACCAAAGCCCCAATTGTATTGCCATTTGTCAGGGTCGTGGTGTTGGTGGCGTCGCTACGTTGTGGTGGCATCACCGCCAGCGGATCGCTGCTGCAGCTACTGCTGCTGCATTCCGCCGTTGGTGTTCCGGCTGGCGTCGCTGCCGTTGCCACTGCCTCCGGTGCCATCGCCACGGCTGGCGTTGCGGCCTCGGCCGGCGTCGCTGCTGGCTGTTTGGCGGGTGCACTGCTGGCATTGGTGGCTTGTGTTTTGTCCGCCTCCGAATTCATCGTTACCATTTTCGCAGAATCAGCCGTCGATATTTCCTTTTCTCGCCAGTACCCTTAGCTATTTTTAACCGCAGTGCCGGCTGCTTCAATCGTCAATAATACACACAAAAAAAAAAGAAGGGAAAAAAAAGAAACAAAGAAAAAATGCGAAGCGAGCGGAGCTTTTCCGGTACAGAAGACAACGGGGGCGGTGTGGTGGTGGTGGTGGTGGTGTTTTCTCGGCTCAGCGAGCTATTTTCGTGTGTGCGTGTGTGTGTGTGCGCAAATCAATTCGTTGGGTGCGAGTTCCAAAGAGGAAGCGGAAAAAGTGGCAAAGTTATTCAAGTTCTGGATGTCATTTTCCTTTTTTCACGGCCATTTTCCTTCGGATTTTCTTCGTTCTATCTGCTCCTTTAGTCTTCGCGTAGTTTTTTAAAGTTGTTCTCGGCTTTTTTGCGACTTTCGACTTGTCTCTTCTGGCTTTTTTCGCTCTATGTATGCAGAAATTTTCCAGGAGTTATGCCAGCCCCACACACACACACGCACACGCACTCGTTTTGTTGGATATTTTTCGTAATATTTATGCTCCGAGCTGGCGTCCTTTATTATTTGCCTTATTTTGAGTTTGTTCGATTCCGAGTTGTTGTTTCCTATTTTTGGCGATTTTTCAAGCGCAGTTTTTCCAACGTTTCGTTCTGTTTCCTCCGCTCCTCTTTTGCCGTTGCTGTTGCTGTTGCTCCTTGCTCTCTCGCTCGCGCACTCGCCCGCTCTCGCTCGCGCGCGACGTGTTTTTTACCTTTTAGCCCGTAATCATTTTACGGCCCAAAGTCAATCGGCTCCTTGGAGCTTCCTGCTGATAGTCCTTCATCGATTTTTCGTTATTCCCACCCCGAAGGCTCTCTCTTTCGTGCACTCTCTTCCGCTCTTTTGGTCCTGCGCCAGCGCCCTTACCGTTGTTTACATCTGCCAGCTGTTAGGGTTGCCACCTCTTGCACGGTTATCGGTTTTAATGTTTCGATAAAATGGAATAGCTTTTTGTAATCAAAATACTTTTGGAGATATCTTTAATTGTTCGGCGATTAAAGGGTACTTTTTAAGTTGTTAATCATTTTATCATTAAAGGGTACTTGTTAAATTGTTCATCATTTTATTAATGGACACTGTCAAAAGTATCCTCAAATATATTCATATTTTTCCCAGTTGATCGCTGACAATTCCTATAGTCCAATATATACTATATGGACCCTATATAGGAACCATTTAACACTGGCTAAACGTATGAAAGAAAACGCATTTCAAGAAAATATGTAAAATTAAAAGGTTTGTGGAACAATATTTGTATGTATGTTTTTATTAAATTGTAAAATTATATAACTCCGTCCCACGTAAATCCGAATATATTGGTATTAGTCCCATATAATTATATATTTTTACATGTTTTATTTATTGCCTTAATTCAATAATAAGAATTTGCTTCTAAAACGTTTATTTCATCTACAATTACAAAAAAAAAGAAGGAGAATACATTTAATCCAATTAAATATAGCATAATATATATATGTAAAATGTACATGCATAGTTTTTTTTATTTTTATTAGTTGCATATCGGTATTTTAACTTATAGTGACCTTAGTTGTTATGGCTTTTATACAAAGTTTTGCAATGATTTTGGAGAACATTCAAAAACGAATTACAATAAATAGAAAAAAATAATACATTGTATGTGCAGGATAAAACAGAGAGCTACAGCTAAACAAAGGATAATCAGACGTTATCCTACAGATATCGGTAATGTATATATTATATATATATATGTATATACAATGTACATATATAAATATATATTTTACTGCCCCTAAGACTAAGTGTTGTGTGTAGCGCTCGAATAACTACGTATGCATCTGAATTATCTGGCGTACACTTGATATTTATTTACATAGGTTTGAGAGAATATATATTATATATGTATATATTTACTGCATAGGTATATAGTATGTACGTATTTATTTATGGTATAAATATGTGTATGTGTGTGTGTTGCTACGAAGTCAGCAATAGGCGATATCCCGTTATCAATTGTCATTATCGATATCGTGTTATCGATGTCCGCTATCGACAGCAAGCGAGAGGTTAGGCAAAAGGACCAAATCGGGGTTTTATCCTATATGACCAGCTATTCGTAATGTAACTATTTGTAATTGTTAGAAATAAAACACAACATAAACGCGCATGTGAAATAAGAGTCCAAATCAAGTTAGGTAGTGACATAATAAATGATATTCATCTCGATGAAGAGTTGTTTTCAAGAGAAAACAAAATTCTGGACCCAAAAAAAGGCAAGCTATCAAATGAAATAAAAGAAGTCAAAAGTGTTGAATACATATGAATGTTCAATATTTCATCAAGTCTCGGTGAATTGAAAAAGTACTTTTTCAAACAATATAAAATGAATATACTAATAAAATTTACAATCTGAATTGACAGAAAATGGTTAAGGGTATTAAATTTATGCACTTGATACCTTCTTAATGGGTAACCATTATCAGTTTTCTAAAACAAAGGCAGAGGGTTGACGGATTTCCATTTTGCATCGATAGCGGATTGGCCTCCCTATAAATCACATTTTGACACTACGTTTATCAATGACATAGAAACCATCATTATCATCCTGATGATTGTGATTATGATTATTGTTATTATTAAAGGATTCTATGGGGTCGATTGTTTTATGCACATTAACAAAATGACAAGTCGTAGGGCAAATTAAACCTAAGGACAATATAAGCAATATTTTTATGAAATTTTGAAAATAGTTTTCAAATAAAATTATGAGAAGTATATCAAGTTCTTGAATTCCTACATTGGTGGACAGTGGCTAGGCGTCAAAGAGAAGGCAAAAATGTCTGTGCAGTTGCTCTTCTCGTTATATTTTATGCCCACCTCTGATTCAATTTATACTTTTTGGGGAATATACATATATGTATCTGTGTTCTCTAGAAGGTTCCTACTGCCAAAATCTCGGGGATTTTATTACCATCCCTGTCTCGATCCCTCACACCCTCCTACCACTGAGGCTGGCCACTCTGGGCCTGGTATGACAGCGGCGGTGGACGTGGCGCCGCCAACTGGGCCTGGGGCACCAGCTCCGCCTGCGGATTGAACTGGTTGTTAGTGTTATAGTTGACCAGGACGTCGCCCGCCAAACTGTGGCCGTAGTCAACGCTCCGGTCGGGGTATCTCTGATTTTGGGGCTGGACCTGAATGGGCTGCTTGCTGTTCCGCCAGTGCTTGTGCTGGGCCACGGACACCAGCCGGTAAAGGGGCTCTGCAGCCGGCGCACTCTGATATCCGTGGGCATAGTACTGCGGATACTGGTGGGACAGCGAGTGCGGATGGCCATGTGGATGGCTCTGCTTGCTGCTGGGCCGCACGCGTCTAAACTGGGGCTCGGGTCGCCGCCAAAACTGCAACGGCTTCCCATGGACCGGAGCCGGTGGCCGAAGCTGGGGATCCTCAGCATACTGTGGTCCCGGCGTGCTGTATATCTGTGGCTCGAAGATCTGCTGCTGCTGCTGCTCCTGCTGTTGCTGCGGCTGCTGCTGTTGCTTGCCCACTCTGAAGTGGCGCCCGGGCAGATAGGAATCCTGAGGGGATTGCCCCTCCAGGGCCGGGTCCAGCTGCAGCTGCTGCTTGCCCACCCGTAGATGGCGCTGCCTCTGAGCGGGTGGCTGATAGACAATCGCCTTGAAGGCGTTCTGATCCTGCTCGTCCGCGCTGTAGTTCACCATGGGCAGGAAGGGCTGCTTGTCGAAGTCGGGGGCCTGGCAAGAAGATAAATAAGAAATAAATAATATTATTAATATACCCTGGGAGGATGACCCACCTGGAATCGACCTGAACCGCCTCCCGCCGGCGGCGAGACCAGATTGCTTCGCAGTAGCTGTCCCAGCGAAGCCTCGTACTCCGCGTGCAGCTGTAGCTGGGCGGTCCTCGGCTTGGGCGTAATGTTGACCACGTCGGCCACGTCATTGGCGGGACTCGGCGAGGCCTTGTAGTGATGACGCTTGGGCGGCTTGGTGGCCAGGAAGTCGTCGATCACATTGGACTTGATCGAGCCCGGCTGCCGCTTAGCTTCGAAATACTCATAGTATATCGGATTCGACTTGGACAGCGGCGGATCCAGCGGTGTGTCCTGGAGCGTGCTCTCCGTGGAGCTCGGCACGAAGACGAGTTGTGGCCGCGGCGTGTAGTTAACGGGATAGATGGGAATGGGCACGGCCACCGGCACTGGCACCCGTTCCACATAACTGGGCGATGAACTCTGTCTGGGCGCTGGCGGCAGATAAGTGATGGCGTTGTACTTGGGCTTGTACGAGGTCCTTATGGTGGGCAATGTTACCGGCGGCCTGGCCGTGGTTGTCGTGGTGCTGGTGCTGGTAGTCGTGGTCGTGCTGCTACTGGTCAAGGTAACACTGCTCGTGGCCGGTGGTCGCCGCGTGGTCTCCAGTCTGCTGAAGTGATCTGGTGGCGGGGGTAGGACTATGCCCGGCACAAGGGGTCCCGGTGGCACCGGATTCGAGTAGTTGCTCTTGTAGACGAAGCTGTACGCCGGCGGATAGTACAACGAGGGATCGTCCTCGTCAAAATCGCTGACATTGCCGGGCACTCCCGGTGAATCCCCCGCCAGGGACCCATTGCCATTCAGTCCGTTTATTAGCCAGGGTCCAAGGAGCGGCGGTGTCCTCAGCAGACCCCGGGACGGGCCCGTATCGTTGGGGTAGAGCAGCCACGGGGCGTAGGGTGCCGGATAGACGTAGGCCGGGGCTTTCGGACGAGCTGGCTCAGGTGCTGGAGCCGAAGATTGCGCTCCCGCCCGGGCAGCAGGATGCGATGAGAGATTTTCGGAGGGGGCGCCCGCGTACCCCTGGTGGTGGCCGGCCTCAGCGGATAGCGTTGCATTGCCAGGCGTCGGACGGAGGATCTCGAGTTGATTATCTCGGATAAGCTGCAGCGGCCCGTGCGGCTCGAGCTGCACGGGAAATGGAGGCGGCACCGCTGGATTGTCCGGCAGCTTGATCTGCCGCCCGGGCGCATCGTAGTCATCGATGGCCGGCCAGGGACCCTGCTGGTTATCTTCCATCTCCTCGTTCAGGGCTCCGCCCTTGATCACCAGCAAATGGTCCTCGGCCAGCCAAATGTCCTCCTCGTTCAGGCCGCCATAATTGCGCTCGTTGTCTAGCGGCACCTCCGAGTTCCGGGCATAGCTCAGCACTCCGGGTCGCTTGGGCACGCGCCGGAACAGCTCCTTCTCGATCAGACCGTACTTGCCGTCCCTCACCTGATCGGCCAGCGTCTTCTTGGCCTCGTCCTTGGGCGGCTTCTTGGCCGGAGCCTCCGCCTCCTTGCCAGAGCCTGCGCTCAGCCGCAGGATGCCGTTGTCCCAGTTGTCAAAGTCGTCCGGTTCGTTCAGCAGGGCCTCGTCGTCGTTGTCCTGCTCCCCGAAGCTTGACGGAGGCGGAGGCAGTGGGGTTGTGGATCTGGAGGTGCTCGGCGGATGGCTAAACCTCGTGACAGCTGCTGGCGTGGTCAGTCGCGGCCTGGCCGATGGCTTGGCCAGTCTGTAACTGCTGCTCGCCTTGCCTCTCGAGGAAGACGCCACCCTAGCCGCCATCGTCGTCGTCGTCGTCCTTGCTGTGGTTGTGGATGTGCCTATATCTGTGGCAGTGATCCTGCTCGGTGTGGTGGGCACAAAGCTGGAGGAGGAGCTGTTGGCGCTCACCGCCGACACCTCGTATGTAGAGTGTCCCTGGGCATTATGAATATGGCCAGCAACCAGTCTCTGGATCATGCGGGGCCTGTCGAGGATATAAGATATAGCCGTTCAGTGTTAATGAAGTCTTTAAAGTTTAAAGAGGATTGAATATATTCCCAAGTTAAAAAACTATTAAGCTAAGAAGGAGACGGTCATTACTAAATCAAATCGCCTGGAGAAGCTGTTCTAGAATTATTAGCTGGGTTGCGGCTTTCAGTTTCGCAAGTTTCAAACAGTTTAATTTTCGATAACGCTCGGGTTTCAATATTTAAAAGCGCATTTCGATAATTTTATCGATAAGAGCGATCGCCAAGGCTGCCATACAGTTGATAAAAGAAAACAATCAGCTTAAAATAATTATAAAACCCAAAATTTGGCATTAATATTGTGAAAGGAGGCTGAACTAAAGTTTTTATAAAGAAACCTATCAAATTGCATTATATAAATAGTGAAAGTGCGGTTAATCAGTGATTGATATCACTGGAAATACAAGTATTAAGGTGGCAGCCCTGGTGAGCGATAAATAAAAAGATTTCTAAATAAGGATTTGGAAATTTAAAGTCAGAATGTGTACGAAAAAGGGTTTTGTGACATTTTAACGCAGGGACTTTTCCAGAGAGCCCTATGTATTCTCTAGTAACTCACGTTTTCAGTGCGCCACGTGTGGAGCTAAAGCTGGAACTGGAACTCAAACTGGCATTGGAATGGGCACTGGCACTGGTACTATCCGCAGGAACGCTATTCTTGGAAGTGGCGCTGGAACCGTAGCTACTGTACGGCGGCGGTGCCTGCTGCCAGCTGCGACGAATGCTGCTGCTGCTGACAGCGTCGCTGCCCAGTGGCGTATCCCGCGGTTGGCGCAGCCCTCGCACACTGCCCCGATCCCTAGACGAGCGACCGGCAGCTTCTGCAGGCTTTGCTGTTGTTGTTGTAGTGCCGCTGGTGCTGCTGCGTCGCCGCTGATACTGCCTAATGGTAGTCACTGGAAGCGGCGTTGTGCTGCTGCTGCTGCTCCCGCTGCTACTGCTGCTGCCGCTGCGAGCGCTGCTGCGACCGCGACTGCGACCTGAGCTTACTGTTATGTCGATCGACTGCGTTGTCGGCGGTCGACGCTGACGTGGCGCCCGCAGCGTCGGCGCCTCAGTGCTTGTCGTGGATGCCACACCTCCTACTCCTCCCCGGCCACCGCCCACCAAAACCGCCCCATCCCCAATACCCAGCCCCACGCCCTGACCCCGTCCCTGTCCCAGTCCCTGTTCCTGTAACTGCAACTGGAACTGTCCTTGTCCTCTGCCGCCACGCTGTCGTGTTGCAGTCGCTGCTGCCGTCGCTGTGGTTGTGGCTGCTGTCGTTGCCTGTGATGGGACAGGTGTCGCTGCTGACGTCAACGAGGTCACCGTTAGCAGAGCTACAACTATCCAGTGCAAGGTTAATGATGCCATCTGGAAAATAGGAAATAATACGAGGAATATGATTAAAAAAGGTCACCTGACTTGTATTTGGTTAAAAACTATTTGTTTATAATAATAATTGTAAATATAATTGATTAATTACTGTCTTTTTAGAGGCTTATGTTTATTTTAATTGGAGTAGAAGCCTTTAAATTGGTTTTGCAACGAAAGCATTAAGGAAGGTAAAGTATTTTCACTTTATTTTCAATAGTTCTACAGATATTATGTTAATAAAACAACTTCCCTCTTGCCGCTTCCTATGGCACGCGCCAAACTGTATTGCTTTATCTAATTGTCAA
>JAEIIG010016620.1:0-10016 GCA_018904695.1 Drosophila parvula
ACTAAATATTTGTGGGTCAAATTATTATTAAAGTCGCCATTAAATATATTAATTTAATGTAATATACTTATTATATTATTATAATTTAATTAAAACTAAACTTGTCAAGCAAAAGCAACAAAGAAAACATATATTTCTGTTACTCCTTGAGTACTTTTAAGGACTCTCCCCTTAAGCATATAAAAACATCTCCGTCAATCAGGGAAAATCAAGTCAAAGGCCAATAATTTCATGTTCCATATGCCGAAAAACCGAAATTAGCGCATTATGTTGGCCAAAAAAAAAATTGGGGCAAGGAGGCGACGACGGCGGCATATTTCCCAGAGTGTGTATAACACACAGCAAACCATAAATATAAATTCCCAGGCGCTTTACGAGCACAGGCTGCAACAAAAAAAATATACAACAAAAAAAAAGAAGCGAAGGAAGAAGGCAAAAAGGATTACAAGCCACAAGGAGCAACAACACACAAGTACAGCACACAGGACACAGCAGAGGCTTCGATAAAGCAAAGTCTATGAGATTTACGAGCAGATTTCAAGAGTTACAAATACATACATGAATTTGGCCTAGGATCAGGAAGGGATGGAGGCAGGAGAACGGAAGGATGGGCATACGGTCGTATGTGTGGCACACACGCACAGCCGCAGGACACGGATTTTATGTTTCGGACGACGGCGTCAAGTTGCCAAGAGCAAAACTTTCAATTGCATTTTGGCCAAGTTTCGTTTGGCTTATCTTTATTATCGCCGCTGTTATTATCCAAAGGCGAGGCAAGGTCCTGCCGGCAGCCAGGATCCTGCGACTGCCTGCCTCCCTGCCTGCCTGACTGCCTGACTGCCTTCCAGTTTTGCCGGTCTCATAAAGTATGTCATGTGTCATAAATGACAGATTCTTAGGCATACTTCATTGATCCCTTTGGCCGCCTTCGTCGTTTTTACGACGCTGCCTGCTAAATTGTTGCAGCATACACACATACTCGTACACACAGGGACAGACAGGATACTACACACACACATACACATAGGAGAGAGCGATGTGCGTGTTTGAAGTTTGCTTTTGATAAATGAATGGATTTTCAAAGGCGACGTTAATGAAATACGCACACAGACACAGGAGAGGCTGGCGCAGGACAGCGTTGGATGCCATAGCTGCAGGAAGCGTCTGCCAGTGTGTGCGTACATGTACATGTGTACATCCTTCAATCTATCAAACTCACGTGTCCGTCGTGTCTCAATTTACTTGCTTAGCTGCGGCTCCTTGGCTTCTTTTGCTCCTTTTCATGGACACCGAAACCGAAACCGAAACCGAAGCCCGGCATTTTGATAGAGTTCGCTTTGGGCATATTTATAAAGTTCTTCTGTTCAGTGAAAGGATATTGTTGAATCCTTAATAGCTTTACATATTACTATATTTGCTCTTTAGAAACCCTCTTTAATTGCTTGTTTTTTCGTGCATAATTGCAGGTAAACATAGTCAAAGTCGGTGAACTCAAGGAAATGCCTGCTAATGATTTCCTCCTCAGTTGCTGGCTGAGAAATGTGTGCCAAAAGAAAAGCCAACAATCGGTTGCCAAGGCAAACTCATCGAGCAAGTGAAGTCAGCGGCCAAAAGCAAAAGCACAAGCACAAGCAAAAGCGAACGCATTAAAAGCAACTTAATAATTCAGATCAAAATCACCAATCAGCGCTGCCGACATGTTGACAAACGATGCCGCCGACACCGCGCCATTGCCATCGCCCATTGCCATCTCATCAGCCACCATCTTTGCTATGTATGCCAGGGAAAACGCCAGAGAAAATGCCAGGAAAAATGCCAGGCGACGACGACAAGAGATTTACATTTTCAAAATCGAATGGCGGCATAAGCCACCGCAAAGCAAAAGACACGCAACCAGGGCCATAATGAAATCCACGATAAACAAGATAAACGAACACACAAAAAAAAAAGAATAGAAGGAAGCCACAGAGACAAACAATGGGAGTATATTATATATATAGTAGATCGAAGTGGGAAAGTCTCTTTATTTATGATAAAAATCAAGGGTCAATTTGGTAACCTGGCAAAGAATAAAGAAAATAATACAAATAATAATTATTAATGCAGTTCCAGAGATTAACAAAAGCAGGAAGGCTCGAATTTTTATTAATTATAGTGTATAGTATAGTGTATGTGGAATGTTTATTATAATCAGACTGCCAGAAAGGGTATATAAACGCAGTAACGGGCATCAGCCTTTGGTTTTGCTAGCTCTTCAGCTGCCTTGGCGACAATGGCTAAAATATTTATATCTATTTCAGCTTGGCCGCTTTATACAATTTCTATTTTACCACACGACACGAGTTCTCCCAACTCCGCCCCAAAATACACAACCCCCTAACCACCAAACGGCACAGACAACGACACTCAATACCTCACGACACCCTCTTCTACTGGTGACGCCGTTGTCTTCGTTGTTCCGATGTCTTCGTTTGCAATCAATGAAAGATTTATGACAATACATCCTGGGCGGAGTCCAGGGGAGATGGAATCGAACCCAAGCCCTGCCACATATTGTGCGCCAAGGAATTTGTTTTTTATGTCACATCATTATTTTTATTATAACGCAGCCTGGGCCTGTTATTCGAGAGTGATTAGTGACCAAAAAAAAAATGACAACAATAACCGTTGCTAGAGTGGACCCAAGCCCATTTCCTTGGTTGAATTTAAATATTTTAATTTAATTTGAGTTTAATAATAGTGCAGGATGTAAGGGGATTACTCCTTGATTAAGATAGTATTTTATTTAGGTTTATAAAGGTATTCATGGGTATCAGAATATATGCTTTAAGTAAATATATTCTTGAACGTTGCACTACGGTTAGTACAACACCAAGCACGTGCTTGTTAGGGTTAGGTGTTAGTGCCTAAATATTTGCTTAAAGTTTTTAGTTTAAAAATGGCTATCTACGTTCGATGCTATAGGGTAGATATCGTTTTAATTGCCACAGGTAATTTCCCTGCATTTCCCTATTGATTGAATTTGTATCACTCATACGCAGTGTTGTCCCAAGGCAAAGCTTTAATTTTCTATCAGCATGAATACCTATATTTTTTTTAATCTAAAATCTTGTAAATAATTACAAAGATGTAGCTTACAAATATTTTATTTTCTTGACAGAAAAAAGCTCGATCAGTAAGTTATGCCAGCTCCGTTTGGTCCTTCGGTCCACCTCAGTGAATTTATGGCCATAATGAGCGATGACAGCTGATAGGGAAAAGCCAGAACCAAGACCAGGACCAGAACCAGGACCCGAACCAGGACCAGGACCACGGCCACGACCAGAACTATTGGGTTACCTTCGTTGCCATGCATGTAACTGCAATTTATTGAAGTCAAAGGCAAAGGCAAAGGCGAATGCTCCTATTCTCGGCCTTTTCCAGCGGATCGCTCAATCGATCAATTCAATTATCAATCCAATGTGTGTGTGTAAAAAAAAAAATGGGATTTTGCGACCTCCAGATACACTATACTACACACCCCGACAATTGGCGATAACTTCGTTCCATTTCGGAAACTGTAGTCGCTGTAAGTGGAAACTCTCAGAGCGTGTAAAATGGGTGTACACACTTCCATGTACATATGTATATGCTATATATGGTGTGCACAACAACAACAACAGGAAGAACAGCTGGAGGAAACGTGGAAAAGAGTTGGACAACAATGAAATGCTTTTAGCCTGCGAAACTGCCAACTGAACAGCGCCAACACAGCAAACGAAATTAAGTTAACAACAAAGTGAGCGAGAGGCGAAAGCGAGCAAAGTTTTCTGTGTACTGTACTGTTTTTATTGAAGATTGAGTTAAAAAACTGAAAGTGTCGGCGGCGGCGACGGCGGCATTGTCGTATGTGTATCGCATGTTGTTATGTCCCTCCGATACCAAGAATTTTCCTCCTTTCCGGCAAAGTGGGCAACACTTTTTAGACAACTCATTGCCTTTTAGCGATTTGTTGGAAGTTCGTTCAGTGTAATGAGAGATCAATTTTTACTATCAAACAGACAATATCAATAATAAATAAAATGTTACAAAAAAAGGGGTTAATATTACACCACAATGTCATTTCTACTGATATCGATTAGATATCGATATCGATTAGAGCAAGAAATACTGTAGAAATTCCCATATAATCGATAGGTGATTTTTGAATATTTATTTGCTTGCTAGATATCGAAAAATTACATTTTATTTAAAATCAAAATATAATTTTCGTTTATATTCGATTGGTTTTATCAATATGGCGCGTTAAAATCCTTGATGAATTAAATTTAAATATATCGATACTCATAGTGATACGATAATTTGGATATACATTTAATATTTCTTAATTGCAAGGACAATCTTTAAATTACTAATTCAGAAGAAAATGTACAGACAATCTTTAAATTACTAATTCAGAAGAGAATGTACAGACAATCTTTAAATTACTAATATAGAAGCTAAATTTACGGACAGACTATTACTGTACTTCGACATATTAACAAGTGACAAGTGTCGAAATTAGCCAGTTTATCAAGGTGCTGGTTATATTATTATTATAAGTTTAAGTTTATTTCGCTAAAGATACCATATAAATATAAAATAAATAGATAATGGCTCTACATTTAGACGAGCTCGAGCTCGAACTGAGTTTATTTCGGCATTGTCTTGTGTGTTTCTTATGGGTATATAATATATATAATTTGACTAGATTCCTTTGGCTGCTGCTGCTGGTGGTGGTGCTCACCAAAAATCACAACAAAACGCGGTTATCCGGTGTCCCCCTGCCAGTACCAGAAACAACAATAAAACGTGAAAACAGCAAATCAGCAGCCGGACAGTTCTAGTTTTGTGTAGTCCTAGTACAATCTGCAGTTCCGAGTGCCAGTGTGTCCAGTCTGAGGGATACAAAATAGCGGTTTGAATTTGAAAAAAAATTAGTAAGGATATCGAAACGGAAACTAACCGGAATGCAGAAAGTGGATGCGGTGCTAATTGATGCCCAACAGGAAAATGAAACGCTGCCAGAAGGTGCCAAGCATAGCGCTGCCCTCCTTTTCGGTGCATGTGCACGGAATGGTTCCAAAAGAAATACGATACAAGGTGTAGGTGGACAATAGTCCGCACACCACCATGGTTCCTTGGATTAGGGCAGGAACTAAGGATTTTTTCTTACAATCAAGATCGTACTGCGTTCCTTGGCTAACAATTAGGCCACCATTCTCCTTATAAAGAATTTCGACGTTTCCATCCTCTATCAAGTCAGCATAAAAGGTGCCAATTGGCTCTTCGTCCATCAGCCATGGTTCAGCTCTCCGAATCTGTGGGATTGCGACTGGCACAGCCATAACGATGAAAAACGTAAATATATATCTGGGAGAACACTATTATTATTATAATTATAAGAATTTGGAATATAGTTGTAAGAAAACTTACAGCTCTACAAAAGGTACAATTTGTTGGAAATATATGTGAACGACTGGAAAGATTGTGAACTCACAAAACTTGACAAACTTGACAGCTACGATCATCGCCTGCTGCTCGGGCGCCACTTTACTGTTTGCTAAGCAGGTACAGTTCCGCTCGATTTTCATAGGAAATTTGAATAAATAAAGAGCAAGACCAAGCGCAATTAAGTTTTACTTCATTTCAGAGTTCGGACTTAAGTTTTGAGTAAATGCAAAGTATTTTTGTGTTTCATACTCAACCTGTGAGCTAAAAATGGGAAGATTTCCATTCGGGATGCCATAATTCTTTTTGTATATCAATGTATTCAGTTTTAAATGGATGTGTTACTTTATCGATAATATGTACAGCATATTAATTTTTCTATTTACAATATCCCGTTTCTCATTTTATCCCCCACCTTAATTTGTACTTCAGGATATAAAAAAAGTTGAACGGAATTAATTCCTCATGCCTCATCTCCTCAAATTCCTGATGTCCTGCGATGATCTGGCGCTTCGGAAAAGTTTCGAGACAGCGGAATGCCAATATAAGTTTGCGAGACAGACGCACGGCAGGACGCCACAGCGAAGGACATTTCGGTATGGGGACGATGCTGAAATCAGCGCAGATCAATGCACGCACGCACACACACTTGCGGCGCAGCTAGGTGTGTGTGTGTGTGCGTGTGTGCGTGTGCGCATAATATTTATAAATTATTGAATCTATGAAAATATGAACATCACGTACTCGCTGGCTCGACTCCCTTGCCCAACTATCCCAGACAGAGGCAAGTGGAAGACAATCGCACAAAACGAACATACAGAGTTATGCATAAAAAGCCAAAGGCAGGCATTGGGTTGTGCGTGTGCTGGAATATGCACAGAATTTCATTAAGCTGCCACCGTTCGACACTTCGATATACCCTTCCAAGCGGATATATACTAAATAAATGCCTAGAAGACTGACAAATTCCCGAAATTATATAAGAGTTTTGTTCAGTTTTACCCCTGAAATAAGATCCTAGAAAAGCCCTTCCATCAATGTGTTTTTGTTGTTGTGTTTTATTTTTTATTTATAAAGGTATATGGGGACATCTGAAGTCCTTTTTTTAGGTGTAGCGGATTTAATAAAATATAACATACAAATAACAATATCAATAATAATCATAATAAACAAAATGTAAGCTATCTTTGTCTGTTTAGTGCTCTGAGAATCAGGTCCCGTGGGTAAGGATAACGCCTAAGGATTCTTCTGGGTGGGCGCGTCCTGGTTAGCTCATTGGCTCAATTTGTTGAGAAAGAGCAGATTTCAAATCACTTAAAAAAAAAACTGCCCAAAAGTATTCTTTTTTAGTTTTTTATTCATAAAGGTATAGGGGGACATCTGAAGTAAAAAAAAGTCCTCAAATCATTTTGTATAGCATACTTTTGAAACACTTTTTCAATTAGTTTTACATTCACAGCGATTTATCTTTGTTGGGTAGACATTAAAAATATATTTTTTAACAAATAACTACTATCATAAATAAGTTTAAATTGTAAAATACATTGAATTAGAATCATTTTCTAGATATATTTATATTTATTCATAAGTTCTGAAACACTTCATAGGACATACAATAGATGCCCTCAAAAAGTACCTTCTCTTAGTTCCGATCACATAAAATTAAACTAAGATTTTAAAACAGAGTATGTCATGTGTCGGCTTGACATCTGCTTATTTTTTCTGTATATAAATAAGTTGTTTGCCAAAGTTTGTTCATCTGTTTCATAGCGTTCGACGCGTTTGTCGGGGAATCTGTAACCTGGAGCTTGGGGCCCCCCACAAAGACAACCTCTCAGATCAAAAACTTTTCTAATAATTTACTTTCATAAGACCATCGAGATCATTTCTATTTATTTTGTTTATAGTTCTTGAACGAACGAAAGTGTTCCAAAATAATATAAGGGAAGTTCCAAGAGGTACCCGCTTCGTTCATAAAACCGGATGCCAATCTGCACGTTACTTGTAGTAACTGGTTCCATCAACAGTTTGTGCTGTGAAATAAATATATTATATATAAATATTAAGTTATGAAGTATATATTGAGTAACTTACATAAAAGCATTGCAAAACAGCTGTAGTTGTAAGCAAGCGGTTACTTAAAATCTATATTAAATTGCAAGTAAGTAAATTAGTAATTAAAAAAGAAATACACAGATATCTCACCAGTATAAGAGTGTGAATGAGGAAACGTTTTCGGAACTCTTTTTAACGCAAGGTACTAATTGTACTGAAAGAGAAACCTAATTAGTTGAGATTTTAATTTAATTTTCAGTATCTTACCATCGTTAGAAAGAAACCATCGCCAAAAGTGTTTGATGAATCGAGAGTCCACTTAAAAATGTAGTGAATAGACATATCATGCATGCCATTAAGTCCTAAGGTGTGTGGATGTGTGTGTAGTGTTCACATGACATCCACCCGACTAAACTGAAAATAGAATTTTAATGAAATATAGAACTTATTTTAGATTATTGCTTACCTACAGCAGTTGCTGTCAGCTAATGTTAACCGAACCCTTGTAACGTGTCAATAAACCACGGCCAAATACAAAAAAACTATTGGAAGAGAAACAATTAATAATAATTATATTTAATTATAATAATATAATATAATATATATAATAATATATGCAGATACATTTTTCAAACTCACCGTGTCACCTTTCACGTTGCATTTCAACTCAATCCAAAAAAAAAACCCTCTCTTGTCTTGATGGTATCCCCCCATCAGCATTTTGCGATCAACAATTCACATAAACACCAAGCGTCATTGCTAATTATGCCATTTTCAGCAAGCTAATGGGTTGGGGAAAAAGGAACTTAACCTTCAGTTAAATATCAAGAGTTGCTCACCATCATCCGTGTAGATCTTGTTCAATTATTTCCTTGTGTGTTTTGCGCGCAGCCCTAAATGAGCAACTGGTGTAAACACTGGTGTCCGGTAGAGTCGTAATATGCCAAAGTCCACAAAAAAAAAAACAAAATCAAATCAAATAAGGCGAGGCAACCAATTGTATATTTGTGTATTTCGTGTTACGGAGAAATACATTTTGTTTGTTCAAAAAAAAAAAAAACTATTCACTTAAAATTTGGATTATTTCCTAATATTTGGGAGCAAACAAAATTGGATGTGTACCGGACGAGCTCTGGCTGTTAACTGAATATTTTCCGGCTGGACTTATAGGCCTGCCAGTGACAGTAGCGTTTGTTCGATGTCAAGGCTAATTTGATGAGATTTTTCATTGTTTTTATGATTTTTTCGTAATCTGATCATAGTATTCCTTGATCTACCAACTTGCCAACATTAACAATTTATTCCTGAGAACTTATTTGAGAAAATAAAAGAATTATCGAGAGTAAAAGTAATTGTTGTTGAACGATAATGGCCAGCATTATCATCAAGGGTCGTCCCATCGAGACGCTGCGCACTTACCAAGTCTGGCGCATGGGCAGCGATCCCAATGACAAGTCCCTCGACTATTGTGTGGAGGATCCGGTGAATTTATTAACCAATTTATAAGTATTAAATATAATATATAGATATGATCTCCACTAGTCGGTGGCCAAGTTCCATGCCTCATTGACCCGGGCCGAGAAGGGATTGTATTTGGTTAACGAGAGTGGCACTAGGCTTGTTGCCGTGAATGGCAGCTATGTTGGTGGCCCGAAGCTTATTACCAATCGGGATGCCATCAAAGGGATGGTTCATCTACGTTTTGGTCGGATCGAGGCCCGTCTGCTGATATCGTACAGTATTCCGGGCTAACACGGCCAGGAACATTTTGTATATGATACGTTTTTACTGGGGTTTTCTAAGGAAATCCGCTGAAAATGTATCTTTCTATTAAATATATGAATGTTATCTAATTATTATATTTTTATTAATCATTTATCAAGTACATTTATCGAATGGTACCCAGTAACGTGTAGATGCCTTGCCTTTGTTGATCAAATCGGTAGCAGATTGTTTGGCGTACTTAGACTGGCACACGTGGCATGTCCTTCACCCGATTATCCACTAATGCGAACTGCAAACGGATAACTACGAGCATGAATTATGCACATTTACTTGCGATGCTCGTGAGTTCCGTTCCACTTTGAGATGCACAAGCTAACCAGGCACTCCCAGGCACTCCCAGGCACTGCCAGGCTCCTTCCATCCTCCATCCTTGCTCACATCCTTTCTCCATCTCACATCACGCTCCAATGTTATTCCGCTGTGCGTGTTTGCATTTTGTGCGTGGCGCTCAGCGCTTCCTTTGCCTCGTCCTTTGCACACTCTAGGTCACATAAATATAGCTGAGAATGTCCTTAACTCGAAACAAGGGTTTTGTTTAGATTTTGTGACTTTAATATAAGTTCTAAATGATTTTTGAAGCTTTTCTGCATTTAATAGGGTATTTATTTGATAAAGAAATTTGTTAAAGAAATATTTACAGATTATAATAATTTATTATTAATACAATAGATTATTTATTAAGCTGTTTTAAACAGTTTACAATTACA
>JAEIIG010016624.1:0-14088 GCA_018904695.1 Drosophila parvula
TAAATATTGATAAAAAAAATTAATAGTTTTTCTTGAAAATACAAAGTCACCTTACTTTTTCAACACACCTCGTATAGTACATATGTAAATATATCAAGAATATGAAATCGCTAGAGAATTGTGGATTTTGCTACATACATCGGTGCAAACACATCCGATAAAAAAATTATTTTGCAATTCTACCTCCTTTCTCCTGAACCAGCTGATTTTTCAAAAGTCCAAGTATGCATAATATTTTCCTAATGCGATTCCTTTTGATTGGTATATCTTAACGATTGTAAGCTTATTTTCAATTCTGCGTGTATATTAATAATTGCCTTTCACCGTACTCTCGGTGCTCATCGTGACTACGTGGTCTGCCGTCCACAGTAATACAAAATATATGTTCTAGCTGGTTTATGAATGATGGGCGGCATTGGAAATGATGGCCGTTCTTAGACTAAAGCAATCGGTCGTTTTCAGACTTCTCTTTGGTTTCGGAACAAAACAAAACAAAGCAAGCTCTGCAAATATTGCACTGATTAGGGTTCTGAATGGTCTTACAATAGTCAAACCTTCATGTTCGCATTATAATTAGAAAATCAAACATTTATACAATTTTATGAACAACTGAAAACTCGAACAATTTTCGAGAGATAAACTTGATTTTTCTATTGAATTCTTATTTTGTTTTGAATCATTCCATATTTCTCAAGCTACAAGCTGCTATTATCTTGACCGCAGCTGTACATCCATACACATGTGTGTGCATACCTGCGTATATGAACATATAAATACATATGTACATATGTACATACATACATATGCTGCTTGAATGACCCGCCGCAGCTGCTATTGCTGAGCAAGAGAATCACAAGATTTTTTTTGTCAAGGGTGAAGCGAGGGTGAGCATGCGAGGGTGTGTTTTCTATGTTCTAGCAAACTAGCACATCTCCAACGAGATGCATCCGCAGCCTCAAGTCGGCAGCGCAGAGGCCTACGGTGGTGGTTGTTGGTCAGTTGTGACGTCAGCGTCGTCGCAAAGTAGAGAAGTTGAAAAACCAGATGTGGAAGAAACCGTAAACACTACAAACTCGACTACAATACAAATCAGTTTTCGGTGGTGCGTGCACTCGGAAGGTCCGGCGTACGGATTTAGAAAAAACTCGAAATAGCGCTGTGTTAAATGGAGTAACAAGATTAAAGCAAACACTGTGACTTAGTACTAAATAGGATTCACGTGTACGAAATATAAAATTTCTGATTTCTTTGAATAAAGTTATAGATAAGCCAAAGCATTGAAGTACGCGATTAATGCCTCACACCCAACTATAATGGCCTCGACCTCACCCATCCCCGTTGTCTTTGAAAACGGTACAGTGCTGGGATCGATGGGTCACGAGCGCTCTGCCTCGAGGTCTCTAGTTCATGTTCCGAGTTCCGCATTGCCGCTTGCCATACCGGAAATTATGATAAACTCGAGCCAGAATATTAGTAGTCTCCGCAGTTGTGCACTTAGACACAGTCGCCAAGACATCTCAAAGTCCCACAGCACTGATATCGTGGAGCAAACCGTTATTAAAGAGGACGTGTCCCTAGGACACACATCTCTGTTGGATACCCAAACGGAAAGACTTGAAGAAGATTGGCAGTTTGAGCAGTTTATTTTGAACCGCACTATCTCAGAGAGTAACGTACTCGAGCCTAGCAATTGCATCGAACTTCGGCCGTGTTCCCATGTGTCGTCTGCGCAAGCCCCGGCACTGGAAATGTTAAACTCGAGCGACAGTTCACGATCTGATTCGGAGTGCAAGTGGATCCGGAAGACTCTTAAGTCTAAGACTAAGCGCAGTTCTACCGCTCTCGCCGTCCACACAACCTTAGCTCCGACTGTGCCAAATGGATACCCTCCCCAGTACACATCCATTTTCCTGGACCCTCACCATCTACCTGATGGAAGTGCGTTACTTGCGAATGACCGTATGACAGGAGCAGGAGTTCCACAACCATTTCTGTCCGGCAACTCAACGACTGGCGCCGACACGTCCAGATACTTGCATTATCACCAGTACTGTCATTCAAGACCCATAATTGGCAGTTTGAGTCTCGGGCTGACGCACCACCATCAGCATCTTTCTGCTCACCATGAAAGCAGGTAACGTACATAAAGTAGGTACATATATTACTATGCATCCCGTTAATGGCGGCTGTCGGGGGTGAGTGCGGAGATTTTCGTCGTAATGTCATTCTGTCTGCCCGTTAGCACAGAATTTTCAAATACATCTTTATTCGATTTGGAGTTTTCATTTTACAACTCAAAAGGTTAGTTTTGTAATTTAAAACGTAAACATAAGATTTGTTATCATACAAACTATATAGTATAATATTAGAAACGTTTTTTGGTAATCAAGTCGTGAATATTTGGTCAGGAAAATTGTGTTACTTTTTCTAAATTTTAAATTTAAGACTTTCATTTATTTATGACAAAATACAGTTAAATACAGTTTGTGAGAAGAATAATAACGTAAAGAAATCTAAAAGCACGACCAGATTTCGCAAACTGTTTGCCATCATTTTGTTATTGGAATATTTGACAGTTAAGTTTTTTTTTCCTTTTTTAAGGCTGAAAAGCGGCTCCCGTGAAACTCGACTTTTCGATAAACTCAGTCATTTAGCGTGGTCGTTGAAAATATCAGTAACTGAAAAGCAATCGCTAGCAGTTAAAGAGAATGCAAAGATTATAGAGATGAATACAAATGGCTTATGCACGTAAAATAATTATTTTCTGATCCCACCTTGAATTTGGAATACAAATATTTGCACTAGGCAAAAAGATTCAATTTATATATTGATCTTTTGATGGTGTAATGGTGTAACGGTAAAAATATATGACACTTTAAGTATGCATAATCATAATCATGAATTTAATTAACAATAAGCTGGCACTGTAAGACAGGCTCCAAACAGCCGCAAGCTGAATATGATACATAGTCGACAAGGTCGCGAGTTCAAGTCCGTTAGCTTTTTACTTTATTTATGTTATTAT
Organism: Drosophila parvula; assembly: GCA_018904695.1. NCBI lineage: Eukaryota > Metazoa > Arthropoda > Insecta > Diptera > Drosophilidae > Drosophila > Drosophila parvula. The sequence goes on from JAEIIG010016624.1 coordinate 3,026, forward strand.
TATTATCATATCATGTCATTACATAATTAAATTTGTGATTACATAACACATTACAAATATATATTTCAATGTTATTAATATACAACACAATCACATATAATTAATGGCTCACGTTGAATTTGTGAGACATTTATTTTCAGTAAAGTTATAGTTAATACCAATTTTAGTTCTTAATATCTTTTCATCTTTTCTTAATGTATTACTAATAATAAAGCCAAATATTTTAATTAAGATGAACAATGAAAAAATATTTTTTGCGGCAGGGCTCTATGTAGTTTCCTTGTCTGCTACAGCAGCTACGCAGAATTCTTTGCAGCTTTATAGAGTCTACCCTACAAATTGATATCTTGTTGCTTAAAAACTACCATGTACATTATCAGATTTTACCCATAGGTTACTATTCTAAATAATCTTACATTATAACGAATATTTATACTTTTTATACAATCCTCATGTTTTTGAGGGCGGAAGTGATATGCGTGCAACAGAGAAGAATGATCTTACATAGTTTGGTAGCTCTATTTCAATAGTCGTTATTTTACCAGAACGTACACACGACTGGTGATGCTGATCAAGAATACATATATATTTATCCTTTATTGGGTCAGAGATCTCTCCATCTGCCTGTTCCAGGTTGGCACTGAGGTATAATATCTTTGTACTCTAGGTATAATAATATAATACATATAATATAATAATATAATACAATGAATTTAGAAAAGACAGCTGTCTACCTGTAAACGAATATTTATACTTTTAGCCAAACAATAGATGCACACCAAATTCGGCCAGGTAGAACCAGAATCCATAAATAATCCATATATTGTTTATCCTTATTATTTGCAGGACGCTTTTGGACGTTGCAGTGCCTTTGCCCGGGAATAACGAAATTAATCCATTAGCCTGCAATAATTTACCTGTAGCATCAAGGTCTAGATCAAACCTAAACATAGGGTATAGCTTCCGAAAATGGTTCTCTCGTCCTTCGCTGCCTTTCGTAATTGGCGTTTTTGCTCTTGGCGGGGTAGCATGCACCCTCGGAGGAATTGTGCTCGGCAGCACGGGTCTAATAGAGCACTCCACTCAATATTTAAGCGCTGCTCTCTTGATGATTGGAATTGGTGTTTCATTATTGGTGATATCCGGGGCTATTTGGCGACTGAGTTTGCCAGATGATGTCGATGAGTGTCCCTGCTTTAGACGTATGGAAAGCTGCCGCAATTGTAATAGTCCGCAGTGCAGTAACAGGATATTCTCTGGTAGCTACATATATCCAGAATTCCACCATCAACCACCACCGCCATCATATCTGACTTCGATCAACGAATACGCTTTTTTCTATCACCACACTCCCCATTCCTCAACGTCAACAGCAGCCTACGTCGGAATAAACACTCCACCACCGATGTATCATTCGAGGAACTCCCTCAAGTAAGCGTAAAATATTAATTTTTGTTTTAGCAAGGATCTTTCCTATTGATTTAACAGTATTTCAGCTCCTGCTAACTGTTTAGCTAGATTTTCCCTTTCGCAAGCAAGCGAGTATTCCACGGATGATCAACATGCAGCCGTAGCCTCCAGGGCGGCTGTCAGCCAAACTTCGCATAAGGAGGAAACTATCCAGGCGATTCCGGAGGCTAAACCTATGCTGAGCGGGATAGAAGTGCAAGCACAATATAAAGAAGCTGGACTTGATTAGGCAGGGGAAACGAATTATTAAACTAACGAGAAGTCTCATAATCCTTAAATTTTTACGTAAAGTACTTTTCATAGACTGAATTGGATACATTAGCGATAGAGTCGAATGAATCTATGTAGTGAGTTAAGTCTACTTTATATTCCGACCACTATTAGACTGATATGTATTTCGCATGTCCTAGCAATGGGGGATTTCGTACTAAGTTCACAATTTGTCTGATAATACAAGTTAAGCATACTTTAAAATATTGACTGATTTACGATTTAAATAAACTCATACGAAATTTAAAAAAAAAGGGCTAAAGCACATAAGTCAAAGCAGGACCGATCGGAGGACTATATCATATTGTTGTGATAAAAACGATCGGGAAATTAAAAGAAAACAAAATGTATCTCACTTATTTTTCAATATACATATGTATGTGGGTTCGTCTACTTTAAGAAATTAGTATTTTTACTAAATCAGAATTTCGGTTTTACTTTTATGAAAATCGGACGACTGCGTCATTTAGCTATAGGAAAGATGAAAAATGAAAAAGAAAATAATGTGATAATTCACATAACTTTGGTATTTTGTAACATATTTGCAAAACCTGAGATATATGTAGGTTGTCGTATCACTGGTCACATAATTCGAGCTCTTATCTTAATCATCTCGCTCTCGTCCTCTCGTTTGGTTTGCTTGCATTCTTGTCTTTATTTATAAATATTTAATACACCTCCTCTAAGAATTCTTTGATTTATTTCCAATTTAATCGAATCTATTCAATTGCAACAATTGCAAGCGCTCACAAAGTTAATTACAAGTTAATGAACCGATGAACACCAAAACTCTTTATTTAAAAATATATTCCACGAAGACTTTCATATAGAGCCGTAGATTTGAAAATATGTGATATACCAATCATAACAATTTATATCTTGATCATCTTGAGTTCATGAGATATGATGGTGAAAGTGCGAAGTTCAACATTTTGAAACATGAAGCTGTTGGGACCGGTGGAGCGAACGTGGAGCTGTTGTTTAGTTGTCGGTCGACACGTAAATAATCGCAATCCGATAATCCGCTCAGAATATATTCAAGGTTTGAACCTCATTTTCAAAATTAAAACGAATGTATGTTTTTCGCTCTGGATGTAATATTCGGTTCAGAGTACTGGAACCGATTTTATTTTGGTAAGGTGAACAACATTCGATCTACAACTTTTTGCTATTAAGCTACAACGTATTTAGCATTGAAACTAAACATTTCTACTTAATTTTGGGCTAATGTTACTTCGTCACAAAATGTGATATCAGAAATTTTTGAAGTTGAAGGTGCCATTATCACTTCTATCTGACCTCGTTAAGAGGTTTATTTGACTTCCCAAAGAAGAGACAAAATGTTCTACTCATGAATATAATTAAATTTGAGAGCATTCAAAATAAGCTTAATGAGGTAATTTTGTCTTCAATTAGCAATGTTGAGGCGAAAACATCAATACAAAACTATTATAATAAGGAAAAAACACCAGGCCCATATCCCATATATCCCCACCTTCAAAACGTCCGGTTATGTTCAGATGGCGACAACAATAATAATACATTTTGTTTTTTTTTTTATGTTAAGAAACAAGGAAAAAACAGATTAGACTATTTTTTTGATTACAACTTAATAAAACTGAACAAAATAAACCCAAGCCAAACTCATGTTTCGGTTGCTTATTAACAACAGATTATTAATTAACAGATACTTTTTGTGTAATTGGATGTAATATTTTACAAGATATAACAAAAAATCAAAATGTGTATTAATTTTAATATACACCTTGTAACTGTGTACAGAGGTCTACGTAGAGACGATGATATACTATTCAAATTATTACATGATTCTTCGATCTATCACCACAGCTTTTTTGATACAAAGATACAATCAAACTTTAATTATGTCTATAATGTAATCGGTATTACAAAAATGTACAGGCCTTTTCTAGTTTTTACTCTGAAGTAAATTTGATAACATTTCCGGATATTCATTGTTCATTGTTGAGGACTTTTGTTCCTTTTATTCCCAGCTGGTTTCAGCTGGCTGCTCTCGACAAATCCGTTTGCTTTGTCAGAGTTTTGCTAATAAGGTGCTGATCCTTTATTTTTAAAAAGGGTACGAGCACCTTCAGCAAATGAGAGAAAGTAATTTATTTCGGTAAAGAGTGAAGTTTAAGCATGCCCTAAGGAAAAACAACGTACATATGTAAGTATGTATGTATGTTTGTATGTATAGATTTAGAATTAGCGTGGGGACCAAAGTGTAATGAGACTTTTGGTGCTTTTTTCAGTTGGGAATACACCAACTAATTTTACTTCTGGGTTAATATGGGGGCTATTGGAGCATTCACTCACAAACAATTAATATATTACTACGTAGCTATCGTTTCGAGGACTTGAAATCTAATGGAAATTGTATAGACTAAAACAGGTAAGGGCAGCAAATATAAAGGATGAAAAAATAAATTGATACGCGGTAGCTTATTGCCAAAGCTAAGATCAGAGCAGGGCGAATGGTTTTGAAGTGTATGGCTCCAGCTCGGCATAATAGGGGCATTTTTAAACCCACATTTTTTTTACGTTTACTTTCATTCTCGGCAACTAAACTTATTTATAAAACCTTTATACCCTTCTTTTATGCAGCCCGCACTAAAGTGATGGCACAGTTGGAATTGTTAACTTCAAATGTTAATATTTTGCCATCGAAGCATTTTAATAATTCAATTATTTTTATGTTTAAGTTAAACATTTGTTTATTTAAATGAAACATAGTGTTCGTTTTTTTTTATCATTCTTTTGAAATTTTTTGAACTTAAAAAGAAGGAACCCGATTTCGTGACACAAAAGTCTCCTGGGATTTACGATTCCTAGATGAAGGACTCGGGCTCCCGTGACGTTAGAGTAAGATTATGGCCTTGATGACGTGTCATTTGAAACCAGAAGGAACTATAGCCATTATGAAATATTTCACTCAGCTCTTTTTATACAAATTAAGATACTGTAACAGAAGTTTTGTTTTGTATCCGCTGTCTAGCGTGGCCGATTTAGTCTCATGCCATTTCAGATATTGAAGGTTAATGTTTCTTAATATATTTTATTTATTTAGTCCGCTGTTTAGCGTGACCAATTTAATATTATCTGATTATAATCAACCTTACTAAGGAACTACAAGAAGGAAATACTCAAAGCACGAGAAACTCGTGGAGAAACTTCTGCTCCAAAATCGAGAAAGGCCCAGAAACGGCAAGACTTCGGAAGTTGCTATTGAACCAACCCACAATGCAGAGTCGTTTCAAACGCGACGACGGACAGTTGGATGAAAGCACTGATGCAAACGCACTTACCCAGATGCACAGAGGTCTCCGATGGCAAAGTGCACCAGGACTTAGCAACCGGAGAGGAACACCCCCAACCAATATAATATCCCCTAGAAGAATTCATTGGGCCATACTCATAAACGGGTCTTAAATAACCAGAACTAGACGGAACATTTCCAGCCATGCCGCAGGCGATCAAGGTACGGATCATTAAAACCCAACGTAGTTGAATGGGTCAAAAAGGCCACCATTGCGCTATACGCATCAACGAAAATGCATAACTGTCGAACAAAAGGCAACATAAAATCTATTCCTAACACTGCGGTCTGTCTAGCTGAACCAATTTTAGTTTTGTGAACACAGCAATAAGCGCACATCAGTCCCGGTTTTAAATTGCCACACTTCGATGTGAATTACTTTAACTTCAAACGTTTTAAAGATGCATTTGTAAATCTAGTGCATCGACCCAGATTAACAAATAAAGTATTTCCTAAACTTCTTGTCAGGCCCAGCCCTCGAGGTAGTGCGGCATATAAGGTAACAGAGGTAACGCCAAGACTTGGTTCTGTCAAAGGTAGAAGGAGGAACGACAAAAACAATCTTTTGATAGGCAGCCTAGTTGGGAGGACTTTTGCCAACTGCGCTTTCTGCAATTCAAGCAATCAATACATTTCCCAATCCAAGTCCAAAAACTAGTTCAACGCAAGAGATTCGTGTCCGTCAAATTCAAGGTGCAGGGTACAGTTAGCGCATCACAGCCTTCTGCATGAATATACCCAAAGTCATATTCATGAGCCATGAGAAAGTCACTAAACTGGTCCAAGTCAGGTAGCATCCATTCAGAAAGGTGAAACTTTCATATTACTAGCCCGTACAGCTATGAGAATTCGTATACTACCAGTCCTGGATTAAATCAAGAATGGTAGTGGCAACTATCAGATAGTTCTTTAAGTATCGCGTATGTCACCTCCAGCCAAATAAAGTACAACGTACACACATTCTCTGAAGTCACGAGATTCAGATTTCGAATGGATATCAAATTTATTTCATATCAACAGAAAGGCGAACTTCACGGATACGCAGACGACAGCAAACGTGGATACGGCTGCAGTAAAGGTCAGTCTACTTACTGCGAACTGTGGAGTAGCCCCGATCAAATCCCTTTAGATTGCGAAGCTAAAGCTCTGTGTTCTGATAAACAGAACTTATAGAAACTTCCAGCTCGTGCCTTACATCTCAAAGATATCGTTTTGGACAGACGCCAAGACCGTGTTGCAATTGTTAAGCAAACACTCTTCTCACTTGATCAATGTAATTCTACTCTCTTTTGTGTGTAACGTAATAAAGCTTAAAAAAATAAGCTTGACGCGCTCTCTCTCTCTCTAGACCTCTCAGAGGAAAAACCACCAATAAACCAACATAAATCCCAATATTTTTCTTGCGTTGCGCCAACATTATCTAATGTCTATGTGAGCATATTTTTCCAAATATATCCCCTTTAACATATTTATAAAAAACGAAATGTGTTACCACATACATACGTGAGGAATAATTTATTACAAAATTTAAAACTAAGTGAGATTTGCTTTTTTAATTGCAGCTGTACCGTTTAAGAAAAATATAAAATCTGTTCATCCAGCTGCGTAGAGGCCAAAAATTGTATATTTTGTATTATCGATTTGTTACTTTTAAAGAAATTAATATAAAGAGGTGAGTATAATTTTTCGGGTCGTTTGCTTATATAGTATTACATATGTAAGAATAAATGTCTTTTATAATCATAATTTAATAAACAATTTTAGATACTTGGGTGTAAAGCAAATTGCTTAACAAGCTAAGTCTCACACAGATAAGGCAAACTTTACAAAAATTTCGTCGTGCCGTTTTGGGTGGTACGAAAAAATGCGCCGACCATCAAAAACTATCCGCGACCATCAAAAATGATTTCAAGGCCGTACATTTTTAATAAATTTGTGACACCTTGTGACACGGTTTAGGTATGTTGTTATGCTGTTAGAAAAACTCCAGCATGTGCATTTTAGTTGGGACTAGTTAAGGATTAATTCAACTAGGAATTTCTAAGCATATGTTTTATGGTTTTGTTATGTATGAGTGTACGAGTATGTCTCTGGTTTAAGCTTAAGAGTGAATGTTTATTTGAAATATATGCTGACGTAGAGAGCGTGGTACGTGTGGCTTCTCGCAGTAAACACTATTTAGCTGCTGTTCCTATTGCCAGAGTTAATAGAACTATCGTCGATCATTTGCGAATGCTCGGGAGTGTAATCAAAGTCAGTCTGATTTGATTTGTTTGCCGCAGCCAAAGCTTCGCGACGCTCACGCTTCATCTCTAGCAACTTCTTTCTTTGGGCATCTCGTTTCAATGCTGCAGCCGAATTCTTCGAAGATGACAATCCAGGTACACTCGCCTTAGTATTTGATTTGGCTTTTACAGTTCCAGATCTCATCTGCTGTTTATTGGGTAATGTGTCCAATGCCGGTGGCTCAACTGTACGCTGGTGAATGGATATTAATCATATTAGTTTTCATACAGGCCATGTTAGTTGTCATGTATAACAAACCTTCCAATTGTTAGCTTTGAGCTCCTCAATATCCGCAAAAATTGAATCCACATGCACAACCTGCAAGTAAACCATGTCCCAAAACCCTTGTAAGTCGTCAGCAGTGGTTGGAAACTCGTCTTCCGGTGAACGATTTAAATTATTGTGACATAAACCTGCAAAAATTGATATGATTGCATTGCCGTGCTACGATACCTTGTTATTTTTCATATTTACCCTCAAATTGTTTCATTTTTTGTGATACCAAAAGCCTGGCCTTACCCGAGGCTGATCGAAGCAATCCAAAAGTATCTTCCGTGATGTCAGGATTGGTCTGCGGTTTGTATAGAAATAAACTAGTTGGCGAACTTAGACTGTGTTTAATTTACTCACAGTTAAGGCATCTGTGTATTTTTCAGCAACGGCGGCCAGCGCTAACAAACGAATTTGTTCGTCTTTGAGTAACTTAAGAAAATAATTTCCGTCCTTGACAGCTGCTGGCACTTGTTTGGTTGTGCTATTGAACTCCGCTGGCGCCAGTTGGACCTGTTTCAAGGGCTCGTGGTCAACTACGTCAATTTGGTCTACTTTTGGCTTTGGGCTATCATCTTTTGCATACTGCATCCCCGAAGCAGGCGAAAAACGAGGGTTGGCCCCCCTCTTTGGCGACACCGTGGGCAGCTGCGCTCGAAACTCGTGGCTAAGATGACGGAATACGGGCAAATCCACCTCTCCGCTCTTCTCTGAAGACAACGATTTTGGTGGTTCGACCACCCGCAGCGTTGCGGTTTGTGAGCAGTTTAGTTTTTTCCGAAACTCCCCATAATCCTTGCTGGGCGAAAGTTGCTTAAATTTAAGCTCCAGTTCCGAACTCTGTGGGGACTCTACTTTAAGCTGTTGCCTGACCGATGTCCGAGCCTCTGCTGCTGATAAAGACTGCTTCTTGGGGCTGTAGAAGCCCTGAGCTAGGGCACCTGGACCGTACAGACGCTCCACCCGCTGTTGAATAAAGCTGCTAGTGCCTCCGTCCTTTAAATTGCTATAGCCAGTGTCCGATCCGTTTTTCAGATTGTGGCCGTTACTGCTACCGTTAACCTCGAGCGGGTACTTACTGATCGGCGAGGGCTGCTTTACAGGTGGCATGCTATGCAGAATTGGGGCCGCGAGAGAGTTGTTCCTTTTACAGTACTGCAGGCCACTGGAGGAGGGACGGATCGGAGAAACCTCGCGCGACTTGTTGATATCTTGACGTATTTTAGAATCGTATGTCGTCAAATTGGAATATCCGTTGACGCAGCAGGCCAGGTTCAAGTAGCTCGGTTTTTTCTCGGCAGCATCGATACTGGCAGCAGCGACTCCACGAGCGTTTTCGGGGCATTCATCGATGCTAGCGGTATTTGAGGCATGGACGGACTCCACGGCCGCAGGCGACAGCACCATGTGCACCAGACCCGTACCGGGGTCTAAGTATGAGATGGTTGTTTGTTGTGGCGATCGGAGAGTACAGCGCTCTCGAAGATTGGCGGTGAACTCGCGAGTGATGTCCTTCACAGAGAGCGGTGTGGGAAAGTTTAGGCTGCCACTGGTATCTGAAAAATGCAAAGTTAGGTCAGAACCGAGCGGTGCTTGTAATAATAATAACTTAAGGGAGAAAACAAACGATTAAAAAAAATACCAAAACGTGCGCCGGGTTGAGTCCAACAATAAACAGTAAATTGTCAGATTGAGCTAAAGCATCATCAGCTCATATACCTGATATGTCGGAAGAGTCTGCGTCTACATCAAGTGAACAGCTGCCAATCGAATCCTGGCTGCGATCCATTAGAACTTTGTCTGTGGAATGGAATTGATTCTGTTTCATATGGTCGCGAATAATTTTAACTATGTACATATGTACATATGTATACACAAGTCAAAAAAGAGTAGGAGACAAACAAAAACTGATTGCTGACTTCCGGAAGGCATGACTAACAACTGATGCTCCACCATATGCCCTCCCAATACTACCGATCTAACGCCTACGTATGTTATGTTTTGCTTTTCAACAATGCATGAAAAAATGAAACTATTAGCGGCGTTGGATAATTATTTGCCATTAATGCAAAACAGAACCAAACTGCAGTGTTTGGATTTTGGTTGTGCCAAAACAGATGTACATATGTATGTATGTATGTACATATGTACATATATACAAAAAATTGAAATGATAGCTCCAAGCTGGGTCTGGTTGCGTCTTACTAAAGAGCGAGTGACGCGACCAAGAGCAGCAGCTCGTACCATGGGCGCAGCTCTAACGGCATTGTCATCAATATTGCCAGTTCCGCTTTGCTGGCGCTTTACCGTTTTTTTGCAATGTTGTGTCTTCTTTCTCCAGAGACAGCACAAATACAGCCGCATTCTCTGAAGTGTATATGTACGTTTATGTACATATGTACATATATAAACACAGATGTGACCGTTGGATAGCACGACTTGGACCGGATAATATTAATTGGCGACAAAGCCCACTCGTGAAGTCAGAAGGAAACGGACAAGCACACGTTGTGCCGTATATGCACACACAACTATTTATAATGCGGAGGTTTGGCAAAGCCCACAAGGCAGTGCAAGTGAAAAGCAGAAATACAAATGAACTGTATGGAGCTCGCGCACGCATTTGATTCTATTTTGGGCGCTTAAACATAGCAATGACCTTACGCAGTCAACGCAGAGAGAGTTCCTAGTGCAGTATGGGCCAATTCGAGTCCTCCAGCTGGATTTAGTGCCAGATTGCAGCCAATACAAAAGTAAAAAAAAAATCACATTGAGCACACAGTCGGCGAGGAGAATATTTGTAGTATATCGAATCAAATTACTGTGATTGGCAACTATCGATATACCATTTCCCAGACATAAACCGCTAAATTTGGCGCCATCTGACGTTTAAAATATAGCGCCCTCTGGCGGTCCGCTTCCATTACCATTCATATGAATTTATTCGATACTTATGAAAATATTTGATTATTTATGCCTTAAAATATGTCTATAGATTCTTCTTCATTTTGTATCAGAAAAAATATACGAATCAAGGCCGGAATCATTGTTTTTTTTTAAACCTTTGATCTTTATTTTATATTCTTTTTTATGATTTTCATATCCAATACTGATTATTGTTGAGTAATTTCATATTGAAAAATGTTAAATGTGGAACTATTGTTCGAACATGATAAAAAAAATGGAACTAATAAAGTAACAATTACTTTTTGATAAGTTTTAACATTCTTGGGCATAAGGTTACACACTATTTTTTATGTTCCCTATAAGGCTAAATGACTGCTATATATACATATATATATATATATATATATATATATACATACATATACCGTCGATATATTTAGTCGTATGAGGTGTGTTGAAAATATAAAGTGACTTTGTATTTTCAAGAAAAACTATTAATTTATTTATCAATATTTATGTTGTC